>BSXT01000534.1:0-17978 GCA_030267785.1 Phytophthora fragariaefolia | reverse complement strand
CTGGGCTAGAGTAAAAAGGTAGCAGCTTATTGTAATAGACCGCAATCTCGGCAGGAGCAGCCTCCCTTGCGCGCTTACTCAGAATTTTCCGAGTAAGACAGAGATCAAAGCGAAGCGCACGGCAAATAGTTGCCTCGGAAGTGTTTCGTAGTGTCGGAAATCGAGCTTTAAGTGCACTGCGCAGCTCATCGATGTAGAAGCATGGGTGAGACTCAGCATATTGGCCAACAAAACGACACACCTCTGGTGACCATCGTGATGAACGCTGCTTTCTCCCAACTCCCTCAACGTTTCCTCTACTTTGAAACCAACCATACCATCTCTGTACGGAGCGCACCGACACACCCAGAACACTGGCCACGTTGGACATTTCTACGTCGTAGACATGGACTAGGGTGACAGCACGCCAACGAAGGTCGCTTGATTTCGTCATTGTTCGCCAGCACAGAGATGATATAGTGACTGGAAATAACGAAAGGCGGGAGCTGCAGCCGCCATTCGTTAAAAGAGCTTGGCAATTCGTCTGCTATCTCTCTACTCGTCTTCAACACGCTAAACCTGCTTAAACTGTTATTCGCTCCATGATTATTCGTGCTGAGCAATGGAATAAACCGTCACGAAATGGCAAGTCCACGCCAAAATGCGTGAAATCCACAATAACATCTAACCTTGGAGTGTGGAAGTCGATTGGTACCGGGTACCAATAGCGACCGGGAAGGCCAGGCCTTTTACATACGGAAGTACAGCGACGCCCGGCGTCTGGCCAGGTTAGCGCGTTACGCTTCCTTACCGCTACGGTGCGTGTGGCTCCCGTCACACTTGGTAGCACTTGTAGTCAATCCCGCGACCGGCGTGGTTATATACAATCAAGGTCTCACTGGGTATGGAAGACTCAGGGAGTCGGTTGCCGACCTGGCAGGACTTTCCTAGTCTCACGGATGCCCATTAGGCGAGGCTGGAGAAGATGGTCAGCATCCTGGGCGAGGCAGCCTTCGCTGGATTTCCCAACCTCTCGGCAGAGCAGCAGAAGGCGCGTGTGGAACGCTTCGACAAGTACGAGTCGTCGCTGATTGCTCACGTGAGCGCTGCTGCGCAGGAATCCGCTCGTGCGGTCATGCGAGCTGAGGCACAGAGTGTGGCACAGGCGTCCGCCACGAACTCGGCCTCGTTCGCTGCGCGCCCAACCACGATGAAGCCCGTCAAGATGTCGGTTCCGACGTTCGACGGCAAAGACTCCTACAGTCTCGTGTTCTGGGTCCGCGAGATCTACGACGCGCGGGCTCAGGTGGCGTTCGCGCTGTCCAACCTTGGAGGGCGCGCACGCGCATAGGCCATGGGCCGAGAAACGGCCACTCCGGGGTACTTCACCTCGTGGTCGTTCATGGAACAGGAGCTACGCACCAGCTTCCTCCTTGCCAATGTGGCGTATCGTCATCGCTCCAACTTCTTGCGATGCAAGCAAGGCAAATGGTCGCTTCAAGACTACGTCATGGAGCTCCATAACCTCGAAGCCGCCATGGCCGGCGCACCCCTCTCTGAGGACGTCAAAGTGACGGTCTTCATGGACGGTGTCCGTACGGGTCCGGTTCGGACAGAGCTCTTCCGACGTCAGCCGAAAACCTTTAATGAGGCGGTCCACATTGCTATGTTGGAGGACCACTGTGTGCGCTCCGCGCAAGGCCACACACCTCATGTCGAAGCCAGCGAGGGTCCCACTCCGATGGAGATCTCTCTCGCCGAGGCGGCACGCCCGCAACGGACGCAACGTGCGGGTGGTCGCTGTTTCGGTTGTAACCAACCTGGTCACTTCCGTCGGAACTGCCCCACCAACCCGTGGAAGACGACACGCGACAAGAAGCACTCGGTGCGTCCGGCTCTCAATAGCCTCGAGGCGACGGAGTCGGAAAACGGCCACTCCCAGTATGGGCGGGACGCCCTGCTGGGAGACTTCGCTCCTCTTTGAGGGAGGTGAGTTCCTCACCAACCTCGCAAAAGGAGCAAGTCCCTGGGACGACACTTCTGTGTTTCTGCAGCGGGGCTGCCGTAGCGTGCGTCAGAGGAAGACGTAGACTCACCGAGTCTGAGTACGAGTCCGTACGATCCCTATCTACGGACTCCTAAAGTCTAAAGCCTTAACGCCAAGGCAACTAGACGCTACGTGTCTTTTTCCAAACTGATTTTATTAATTGCCTTAAGTACGGCAAGGCCGTACGGTGCAAACATATGCAACTCACTATCTAGCATAGTGACTCCTAATAAAATTCATGCTGACTGGCTTACAAGCCACCTACTGTTTCTTTGTTATCTTTTTGGATCCAGTACTGATATTTGGTTAATACCAAGTACTGATCTTGTTAATATGTGTCATACACACTTGGTGTACGTTCACCCAAGGTGTGTATGCCACACTTGTGTAACCCCGTTACAGTTTCTCCGTGGCCGCCGCGCGGTCTAACCTTGTGGTCGTCACTGCCAGCGTGAAAGGGTATCCGGAATCGATGACGATCCTGATCGATTCAGGAGCGTCGTTCAACTTTGCGACGAAAGCCAGTGTGGCTAGGAACAATGCATTGTATGCTAGTGCTTTAGAAGCCTCTAAGAGCAATACCAATGTATCCGTTCGCTTAGCGACTGGCTCCATCGTGTCTACACGCAAGGTTACCATACCCTTAAACGTGAAGTTTGACGACTTCGACTCGGTCGAACCGTTCATTGTCTTGGACATGGATGATCGATACGATCTTATCCTCGGCATGCCTTGGCTGACTAAGCACGAGCCGTGGATAGATTGGCGTAGTCGCACCATCGGTGCCAGCCACAACCCCCTCGCGGACAGAGCCCTGGTGGGTCATGTCCCCTCCTCTTCCCGAGATGGGTTTGTGCATGAGCACCGTGTGCCACGCGACGAGCGGCAGTTTACCGGGTCTTCAGAAGTCCTGGAACTGCCAATGGCATCGCCTCCACGAGCGCGGGAGCCGAGGTAGGTGATGCAGAAGATACGCAGGATCCTAATACCTCCCCGATGGGAAGGCAGGGTTCTGCAGTTTGCAACCGAGTTGCATTTATCCAAGGGACAGTGATGACACAAGGCGTGGACGCTGCAGCAGCTCGCGCAGGAAGGGGTGGTAGCGTCCGAGCTCCCCCTACGCAAAGCGTGGTGGCTGGTTCAGCCCACGTCGAGGAATGTGCTGGAGTTGTTGCTCGTGCAAACAAGAGTAGTCGAGCCGGAGCTCTCACTACGCAAGGCGTTGTAGCTGGTTCAGCTCGCGTGACGGAAGGCGCTGGAGCTTGTGCTCGCGCAACCACGAGTGGTCGAGCAGGGGCTCCCACTAGCAAGGCCATCAGGGGTGACAAGGTCACAAGCGCACCCAAGGCAGAGGCCTCTAGCCTCGATGCGGATTCCGCGGCTGAGGACAGGGTTCCTCAAGTGCTCGACGTCTTTACGGGCGAACCCAAGGTGGGGGAGGTGCTGACCCTCTTGCCGACGGTAGCGGAGCTACTTGAGCTCGAGGAGCTTTCTTATGTCGAGTTCTTGGACTCTCTCAAGGCGGGAGAGTTGGCTGAAGTGGTTCTACTTCGCCCAGAAGGTGACTCACTGGTGCTCAACTCCTCCTCAGTCATGGACTCCGAGGTTTTGGAGGACGAACGAACCTCTAGGAGGCAGATGCGATATGGCGCTGCCATTTTGAAAGACCCCTCGGATCCGTATCACCCTCTTCTGAAGGAGTTTTCGGATGTCGTTAGCAACGACCCACCCTCGGCCCTTCCCCCGGATCGGGGGTGTGCGGCATGAGATTGATTTAGTGCCAGACACCAAGTATTGTACCACGCGGCAGTGGCCGCTTCCGAAGGAACAGGTCGACGTCATCGACGCCTTCTTCGCGGCGAAGCATGCCGCTGGCATGGTGCGTGAATCAAAGTTGCCACACTCGTCTCCGACGTTCTGTGTGCGCAAACCCAACAGGAAGTGGCGCATGGTGCACGCGTTCAACAAATTAAACGCGGCAACCATTCCGGCGTCGACGCCTATCCCGCGAAAGGATGTGTTGCAGAACAACATGGCCGGATGCACGGTCTTTAGCGCGCTCGACATGGCCGACGGCTATTATCAGCTCCTGATGCGCGAATCCGATATTCCGCTTACGGCCGTAAGTACCCCCAGCGGGATGCTGTGGGAGTGGTTGGTGGTGCCCCAGGGGCTGGCCAACGCACCCGCCACGTTCAATCGACTCGTGACCCAGATCTTCCGGCCGATGCAGCACTTCGTACAGACGTACTTCGACGACATCTTCGTGCACAGCCGTGCGTCTGAAGGAAAGACTGCCGTCGAAGCCCATCTCAGCCACCTCCGTGAGGTGCTCTTGTGCATGTGTGAGAATCACCTCTACGCGAACGTCAACAAGTGCATCTTCGGGGCCGAAGAGATCTTCTTTTTCGGCTGCTTCCTTGGGAAGGACGATGTCCGTGCGGACCCGGAGAAGGTGTGCGCCATTGCACAATGGGCGGTGCCCGTCTCGCAGAAGGACCTGCGTAAATGGCTTGGTCTGGCCAATTATCTGCACACGTATAGTGCCAACTACGCCGATATGGCAAGGCCACTGACGAATCTTCTCAAGAAAGATGCCGTTTGGTCGTGGACCTCGGAAGCTCAACAGGCTTTTGAAGCCATCAAGAGCAGCCTCCAGAGCGCTCCGATTTTGGCTTTACCTGATGAGGATCGGCCCTTCAGCGTGGTATGCGATGCATCCGATTTTGCCATTGGCTGTGCCCTGTTACAGGTTGATGCCGAGGGCCGTGAACGGGTAGTCTCCTTCCAGTCGCGCCAACTGAAGGCGGCAGAAAAGAACTACCCTGTCCACGACAAATAAATTTTGGCGATGAAGTACGCCTTGATCAAGTTTCGGGTGCACCTGTTAGGTCAAAAACCCTTTGTGATCTACACAGATCATGCTTCGTTATGGACGGCGACGTCGTCGCCTCACCTCTCTCAGCGCATGGCGAGGTGGCTTTCCTTCTTTGCCGAGTACAACTTCACGGTGGAGTACAAGCCGGGAAAGCAGAATGTCCTCGCAGACGCGCTCTCTCAGCGACCAGATTATGAGTTGGCGCATCTGACCTACCTCGAGTCACCACTCTATGAGCTTATAAGCGGGACGTATGCCGATGATGACGACCTTGCAGGTCTAGTGGGGGCGCTGCGCGTCCCCAACAAGACCATCGAGCTCACGGCGCGACAGCGCTCACGTCTGCACCGCCACTCGGTCGTGGAGGGTTTGCTCTACTACCAAGTAGACGGCGGCGACGAGCCTCGAATAGTCGTTCCCAGCGACGAGGATCTGCGTCATCGTGTCCTCTATGGGGCTCATGACACGCCGCTTAGCGGTCATCTGGGGCGGGAGAAGACGTATACGTCTGAGGCACGCAACTTCTGGTGGCCCCACATGTATAAATGGGTACGTACATACGTACAGACATGTGAGACGTGTCAGCGTGTCAAACCCGCGCCCTCGGCATCCGCTTCTTTGATGAGCTTGCCGGTTCCGGCGGATTGCTGGCGCTCCGTGAGCATGGACTTCATGTTTGAGCTCCCGGCCGACGCGCGTGGCCACACTGGCATATTGGTTTTTGTGTGCCGCCTCAGCAAGATGGTGCGACTGGCCGCTGTGCGGAAGAGCGTGACTGCGCCTCAGGCGGCCCAGCCCTTTGTGGATAATGTCTTTCGACATCACGGTCCCCCGAGGCCTTCGTGAGTGACAGAGACCCAAGGTTCGTGTCCCATTTTTGGCAACACCTCTTCCGCCTTCTAGGCACGAGGTTGGACATGTCCACAGCGGGCCATCCTCAGACCGACGGCCAGACGGAGCGGGTGAACAGAGTGCTGGAAGACACTTTTCGCAGTGTCTGCGCTGCAGAACCCACCAAGTGGAGCACGCTGCTTCCACAAGTGGAGTTTGCACATAATAATGCGGTTCATTCGTCCACGGGCTTCACTCCGTTCTATGTGCACGGGCTGCGGCACCCGCATACACCACTAACGTTGCCGCCGGCTTCGAATTTGGGTGGGGGAGAGGCTACCCAAGGGGCCTCAAAGGCCTAAGAACGTCCGTCAAACCGAATCTGCTCTCGTTCATCGAGACTGGTGAAGCTGTCCGACAGCGTGTTCGCGACGCTATGGCGGCGGCTCAAGACCGTCAGAAGGAAAACAGCGATCGCCATAGGCGGGTAAACACTCAGGTGTTTCAAGTGGGAGACCAAGTCTTATTAAATGCCAAAACCCTGCCTATTGCTGCGGTGTCCGCGGTCGACAGCACGAAGCTGCGTCCTCGCTTCATCGGTCCGTTTACGGTTATTGGGGTCCATGGCCATGCGTACACTCTGGATTTGCCATCCGCTATGGCCACGCATCCGACGTTCTACGTTGGGCTGCTTAAGCCGTACCATCCGGCTGCGGCGATCGACCCCTCGGGTTATACCCCGCCGAGTATTGACGAAGGGCTTTCGCCATCACTTCCAGCAGTTCCTCCATCGCAGGAGCCGGGGCTGGGCGGATCGCGCAACAAGATCCGCTTGGCGGCGCGCGTCACGGTCCTCCAAGGTACCGACACGCGAGTAGAGCGTCCGGATCCAGCCGAGATGCTCGGATAAGGAATGCTGCAGTTCCCCGACGATCCCCTCGCATTGCGACAGCCGGCAACTAACCCGATCCAGTTCTCGACCAAGGTGGCCCACCTGCTCAGGCAATCCCTGCACACGGTGCCGCAGGTGACGCAAGACCTCGGGAACTTCGCGACCAGTCTCAGCGAGGGACTCGACAGTATGGAGACGCCCACGCAGCGTCACCAGGTCCGCCCGCTGGGCATCCAGAAGTCGCTGACAGCTTTCCACGGCCTATAGCAGGCAACCCCGACCCTCGGAGCTTGAGGCAGGCAGGTCATCACCACGCGGTCCCGGCCAGCGACGCGGAGCGTCTCGATCAGCCTCTCCACCGAGCTCCACCTCCGCTTCTTGGTACTGGGGGTGTCCCCTACTTTCATGTCGAGAAGATACTGAGGCGCCGCGGACGTAGCGGGAACTACCAGTATCTGGTGAAGTGGCGCGGCTACCCTGATAGCGATAGCTCATGGGAGCCAGGGAGTCGCCTCGAGGAGGACTGCGCCGACCTCGTGGTCGCTTTTAAGCAGGCCCACGGAGCTGGTCGGCGCTAACGCGGCCGAGAACACTTCGAGTTTCTATCGGCTGCAACTGCCACGACTTTTGAATCGTCTGGATTACCGCTTCGAGGATGACAGGCGGGGTGGGCATGTGCCGATCGAAGAACCGGGACTGCCATTGGCCATCAGCGGCCATCTTCGCCATGCGAAAGTGAAGACGCCGCTGAGCCAGCCAGTCGATCCGATATGGCGAAGCCAGGAACTCGGGACAGGCGTACCCCAAGAAACGGAGCCAGTCTTTGAACTCCCGTTCGTTCGTTTGGCGAGTTAGCCCAGTGTCATCCCAGAGAACGACGGGGCACTTGTCGCACTGCGAGACCCCAGGACCAGGGCGTCGGCTCAGCCGAAGGTGTTCGCGATATTCGTCGAGCGTCCAGTATCGCAATGCGAGCAGCTGCTTGCGGGTCCGCGGGGTTGACGCCTCGCGCTCACGCTTAGTGCCGGCGGCTTGCGCAGCCGCTTGGTGGGTACGCTCACTGAGGTGCCTTCGGTTGTCGGGCTGCAGTTGTTCCGGTGGAACCCCCTCGTCGACACCGGCGTTCGTGATGATCTGCTGCTCCGGCTCGACAGTGGACGCAGTGTCTCGAGGAGACTGGCGCCGAGATTCAGCCTCCACGCGAGCGACAGCGGCGACGGTCTTCGGGGTCATCGGGCTGCCCGGATGGGTTACGCGTTGTTGCTCAGTGAGCTGCGGCGACGAGTTGGGGTCTGGGCCTTCCCTTTGCTCGCGGTCTTGATCCGGCTCTGACTCCTCGTAGTCCACCGGGTCAGGACCATCTTCTGGTGGAGGCGACCGCCCCGGAGGAGCCCTGGCAGGCGGTGTCGCGCTCGCGGAAGTCTTCGGGTCCAGGGAGTCACTTGAGTTCAGGAAGTCCTCCGCTTTGCGGGCGTCCGACGACACACCCGACCTGGGGATCGAAGCATCCTCCACGGGAGCAGGTTCAAGCGCAGTGGTGGGCGCTGAGGCGGGTTCTCCTTCGTGGGGCTTAGTGGCTCGCGGAGGCGGGGTGCCCGCAGTGGAGTCTTCATCTCCGGTGATCAGGTCAGGGTTGGGAGTGTCCGTGTCGGACTCACTGGGGGCAGGCTCCACGTAAGGGCCTGGCAGGCGCACCTCCGTGCGCTTGCTAGCCCTGGTCCGTCTCGTCGACTTGGCGCTTGGCGCCGTCGTGGTGGCAGGCGCATGCGCCTTTGTCGGTTTTCACTTCGTCGCGTGAGATCCGTTTTCTGCCAAGGTGGCTCCGTTCACCCGCGGGGTCGTCGTCTCCTTCGGCGAGGACTCCTCCGCGGAAGGGGAGGCTTCTGGTGGCGTGGCTTCGGTAGCCCGTGGGGCTTTCTTGGTCTTGGCGTTCGACTTCGGCATGGGCGGTGCTGGTGTGCCCTGTGGGCGGCGCGTGCGCGTTCGAGTGCGGATTCGTCAATGAGCTAGGTGCTCACGTTGCCGCTGGATTTCCCCCTGGGACGGTGCTTCCCGTTTGGGTGTGGGAGGGTGTAACGGGGCCAAGCAGGCCGGGCCCTCCCCTTTTTCGGAAGGAGGAGATCTGACAGTCAGGAACCGATTGTTCTCCTTCGTGTCTGACACACCAGCTGTGTGTGACACACCGGACCTCCGAATATAATATCCCGTCGCGGGCGTCCCCGAGTTTTCATATTCCTGACCGAAGGCTCGCCCATACTTAAGAGGTTAGGGGTCTTCAGGCTAGTCATTCAAGGTAAACAAGGATTCAGTATATAGATAGAAAACAGTAGATAGCGACCTAAAAGGGAGTGTTATTAAATACAGTTCAGTTAACATTTAACCTTGGAGTGTGGAAGTCGATTGGTACCGGGTACCAATAGCGACCGGGAAGGCCAGGCCTTTTGCATACGGAAGTGCAGTGACGCCCGGCGTCTGCCCAGGTTAGCGCGTTACGCTTCCTTACCGCTACGGCGCGTGTGACTCCCGTCACAGAAATGGTGGACGTTGGACTCCAACATGGAGAACCACAATCGGTTGGATGACAAGCTGTTGGGTAGGTCATCCCTCGGATCCCAGTTTGGGTTCCGTGCCCCGATCCCCAACTGTTTTTTGGAGATCGGGGTACCGTACCCCCGTTTTCCAGGTTATGCAAAAATGGAGTGAATTATGTGGCTGCCTGAGTACCAGGCCCAGGGCAAGAACTTCCGCGGCAAGAAGCGCCCCGCCAGCCATAGAGACGACGGTTCCCAGGAGACAGCAAGAATCCGCGCTCGTCGGTCGGCCGCAAAGGCCCGCCTCACAGGCCATTGACCTTAAAGTGGATAGTGCTCCACGACGAGCGCAGTGGCAGCCCGACGAGCACGGTGCAACATGTCCCTCTTATCCAAACGCAACCGTGCGACGCCTGTGACGTCCGTAACGGCGGAGGCCGTCGAACGACCGACTACCAACACGTTCGTATGGAATACGAACGCGGGACTGAGAACCTGCCTGTGGATACGAACATGTCCACTGGTAGCAAATGAAACACGAGGGTTCCAAAATCCCAGCAAATCCCGGCAGTTAAGAATGGTCGGACTGGCATACGCACGCGCCGTCGGATGAGGAGGTGTCTCCGGTAGCGGCGTGGTCTCCGGCAGTGGCGGGTTCGTCGCGCTCTTCGACCGACACTTGGTCCAATCTGGAAAGAGCCACGGAAGCGTCACCGTCCCCGTTCCGCTGGAGTCGCCGTCCGCACTGCAGGGTCAGAATCTGCGGTCGTGGCACGGTGCCGCAGCGACGTTCGGCGGCGTGTTCTCGTCGCTGGACGAGGCTTCGACGCAGCGCAGCTACCAATGAATCGCGGAGTGCACGAGGCGCACCATGTTCACGCGTGGCACGAGCACGGGTCAGCCACAGCAAGTACAAGAACACCATTTAGCAACACTTATACCTTCGTGTGAGTTGTTGGCGGAGATCAACTTCGCGCCTTCGCCGTCCGATTCAAAAGTGGGTGGAAGATATAATCGATACGATAAGTCACCAGAGTGAAGGAAATACCTTCAAGAATGATGGTTGGATTACACAATACAAATAGCAAGATAAACGTTTATGATGGCTACACGACATAAAGGTAGGTGTGGGGTAGGGTCACTTATCGAGACCGATTTCGCGTCTCCGACAGATTTACGTATGAGCCCGACATATCGCTGCAGATAAGCCACTCGAGTAAGCACCCAATTCCTTCTGATAGATCGCTATTTCTTAACATGAAAACAGGTTTTAAAACACAGTATAGCAATAGGTTTTAAATGCAGCTGTGAGTTCGCATCCATGATTCTCTCACCGTGGAGAGATGAAGGCGGTGATGCTAGTATGCAATCTTAACCTTCGCATTGAGTGAATACGCCCACCACAAAAACGCATATGGACTGTCTGATTAGTCTTTGACCAGGTGAGAGAATTGAACTTGACTGTAGTGGTGGGGCAAGCCCAGTCCACTTCCCTCTTCGTTTCGTTCGCAAAACCTGAAACCTGTACATCAAAAATGGGTAACCTCCAGCTAAAAACTGTTACCACTGCTTGATTAGAGTCAAGTCGCAAAACACTAAATACTGCACATTAGCCATTCTACACGAATCCAGAGCTTCCCTGTTCGCCTGCACGGCATCAGTGTACTGGATTATGGATATTGGCCCCGAACTTAACGCTTTCGCGAACACAGTGAGTTTGTATACTATACAAATCCAAGAAGTTAGCAAATAGAAGGAGGCAAAATGCACCCATCGAGCATGCAGCCATTCTGACCCTTCAGCGTGTTGAAGTATAGAAGGAGGCAAAATGCACCCATCGAGGGGGTCAAATCACGCTTCCTGATACGTCAAAATGTGTTAATTAAGATTTCTGGTGACCAAAGGCTCTTCCGAAAGGGCGGCGCTCTTACGTGATTGACCCAAGCACTAGTTACAAGCGCCAGATCCATGGCAACAACAGCCGAAAGGTAGCCGTGGGACCAGTGTATCTTCGCTATATCTTTCATGGGCACGTACTTGAATGCTGACCGCTGCGCACTGACAGCAATTTAAAATCTAATACCCTATCGGTTTCGGTCGGATCATGTTTCAAATACCTCGCTTGACCACAAGATCTCTCTCCCCTATCACTTCAGAACGAGTAACGATGCCACGCAGTGGGAAACGCGCCATGCTTCCGGCCGTGGAGAGTGAAGCCAAGCGCCGGCGAATGCCATCAAGATCACGAAAACCAGCTAAACTGGATGAATCGCGAGGTAAACGACCGGGTTTACTGTATATTGTCGTAATAAATGTCCACTAACTTTGATCTTTTCTTCACAGAGGACAGCGTACTGTTCAAGGCAATACGGCGGGTTCTGCGTCGTCAAGGGTGGAGTTCAAAACCTCCACCTCTGCGTAGTCTGGATAGCAGCTTCCGATACGTCAAACCTGGCTGTAATCCAGACGGTGCAGAAGGCACTGACTATTTTCGAGGAGAGCAGGCTCTTGTTGCCTACTATCGGAAGCAGAGCGTCCAATTGATCCAAACGGACGGCAACACGTGCCTTTCAGGGAGCTCCCCGCAATTTCCCAGGAAAGGCTTGCTCGTAGTGGCGGCTACGACAAGGAACTAGAATGGCAGTATGCAGGCAACAACACCGTTATCATTACTGATTGTGGTGGTGAAGAAGAAAACACTATTATTGGGCTTCTACAAAATGATAACGATACAGGGGTCCGTGTTGTGTCAGACCCCGGAAATGTCTCATTACGCTCCAATCGCAATCAACCGAATGATAATTTATTCGATGGGGGTACTGTAGCTGCTGCATACACTGATGGAAGCACGAGTCGTGGTCGCAATAACACAGAGAATGGTGAGAGACGTGAATTACGTACAGTCCGAACTGGTGACGGTGCTACAAATTACAGACAGGATATCATCGTGGAAGAAGAGTGTACAGACCAATCTAATAGCTGTGAGATTGTTGAAAGTCGTACTAGCAGTAGCAGCAATATTCATCCCAGTAGCGATGATAGAGGAAGACAGAATGGTGCTAAGGAAGGCAACGAAGTTGGGCATGAAGACCGCGGAGAACCGCCGAGCACTTGTAACTCTAATACCGTTGGACGTACAGATGGTGGTGAGCGTAGAGGACCGTTAAACAACGCCGAGGTCGCTGAAGTTGGCACCGCAGATGTCGATAACACTGGTACATGCACTCAACTTGCCCATGTAGATACCAGTGAACGTGGAGGACCAACGAGCGCCGTTGAAGGCCCTGAAGTTGGGCCAGCTAGAACCAGTGATACAAACATAGTTGAGATTGCAGGGTGCGGGACACCATCCAGCCGAATCCATGTATCGGTGGGCATGCTGAACAAATGGGGAGTCAAAACCGTGGAGGGCACGATGCTCTTGACAGACATGCTGCTCGGGGTGGTCATGGAAGTAGCAGAGACCTTGATGGCGGAGGTATTTGTAGTGGTCGTAGTAATCGCGGAGGCGATGACGGTACTGATGGTCGTGGAAGTCGTGGAGGCCGTGACGAACCTGGTGGTCGTGGAAGGCGTGAAGGCCGCGGAGATAGGGGCATCCTTTCCCATGATTTGGATGCTGAAGAATTATGTGATCGTAATTCAGTTGATGATACTCAGAGGGGTATTGAACTTATTTCTGAACCTGCTTCAAGTGTTGCTGTTGTCGATTTGGTTACACCACCAACGTTACCGCAGCGGCATGAGGTGTACGTGAACTGTTTGGTTGCTTTCACACCTACCAAGGAAAAGTGGCTGATGACTAAGAAATTAGAGCATGTGTTCACACAAGTGGGTACTCCCTACATTGTTGGCCGTGTTTGGAAACGGATTATAGATAAGAAAACGCTTCTGTATGAGGTTCGATGGTTGGACAGTTTGTTTCATAAGCACACCCACTCAGTCAATATCGGTATTCTACAACGTGGCATTGAAAACTACAGAGTACTCACGCGATCGACGTCGAAGCCCACTTGGAGCGCGCACTGACCGCTACTTCAGATGACGAAGTCTTCCCACCAGATGTAGTTCTCGATGACCTTGTGGAGGCTGATAGATACACAGAGTTTGTCCCAGAACAGCAATCCCAACGAGTTTACGAGAAGTGGAAACAATAAAAAGCATGAAATTTGACCCGCGTGTCCAGATGGAGTCTCCAGCAGATCTATACAGCCACAGTAACGAATTCACAACCACTCGAGTACACCACGAAATCGTTCGACTATTTACGCATTCTGCATCTTCTAGTTTTCTCGCTTACGTACCATTGTACTTTTGGAGACAAATTGTAAGCGAAGTAAACGCATATGCCGCTGTAAAAAATGTGAAGTTATTGCCTGCTGTCACGCTTTCTGAACTCGTGGGAATTCGCTTCTTTATGACCATCAATGACAAAGGGGAATATGCAAATTACTGGGGGGGGGGGTTGCAGCCTGAAGACGCGATACTTGGTAATCACGGTTCGACCGGTCTCGATCATATTATGCCATTGAGACGCTTCAAATTAATTTAAAAGTGTTTTTGCTTTCGTGCGTCGCAGCCACCGACACAACGGGATCCTGCTGCCAGAATTAGGCCGCTCCTTAACCTCCTAAAATCTACAGGTGGAATATACGTCGAAATGGGCCGCGAGGTAGCTCTAGATGATCTAGTGTGGCATGTCGATCTAAATTTGGACGGCACTGCATTGTATTCAACCCTATGAACCTACAGGCAAGTATCACTTTCGACTGTATATGCTGTGTTGTGCAACGACATGGATTGCAGTCAATTATCGTTTTCACTGTAATAGTGATCTCTTGGATAGGCTCGATGGTGTGCTACCTGGTAATCAAGCCCTGGAGCTTCAGCAAGAGTGGGCTAAATCTAAGTTGTCTTCCATTCGAAAGCTGGTACTCGAGGTATCTAGGCCTCTCTATGGCTCTAAATGCATCGTGAACATGGATAACTACTACACGTCCGTCCAACTACTGCAGGCGCTACGGCTTCGCGGGTTGTATACCCGCGGAGCTGTACGAGGCACCAGCAAGCATTTCCCTAAACATACTGTACTTGACAAAAAAGAAGCGTCTCGTAGCGATCTCCGCCAAGGTGTGTGTGCGGACCACGCAATTGTTGCGGCTTCATGGTGTGATGGCAATATTGTACAAATAATTTCGAATGCAGATGCATCTACGGTTTCGCATGTGGATCGGCTTGTGGGAGGTACTGCTCAAAGTTATCCGGCACCCACATGTGTGAAAGAGTACAATCAGTATATACAAGACGTCGACCGTATAGACCAAATTCGGGCTCGTTTCTCACTAGCTGATGGTTACTCGTATAACAAGTGCCACAAAAAGTTAGCGCTAGCCCTAATTGACGTTGCACGATCGAATGCCTACCTGACACGCCGGCTTGTAATGGATATGACTAAGCAACGAGACCCCACCGAACATTCATCACCGAACTTGCATCAGAACTTATACCAGGGAGGTGGGCCGATTCTCCTAGCAACGAAAGAATGCCATTTGACGCAGTTAACGGTACGGAGGATGATATACAACGGGAATACAGCGGTGAAAGCCCTCGGGAATTATTTGTGTCGGTTAACGGAGACGGTAGTCCGCAAAAGCAATGTGTTGCCGTAGCTTCATCGCACATACTCAAATCATGTGGTCGCGAGAGAAGAGGGTGTGTTGTTTACTGATGGGAAGATCGCTGGCCAACTGAAAAGACCGATTATTGTGGCAAATACAGTGTTTGCCTTTGCCGAGGCGTGTATAACAACGCGCGCAAGAATTATATGTGCCCCGAAAAAGATCTCACATGCTGCGCGTGAACAGGCCAGTTCAGCTCGTGAGGTCCCAGCTTCTTGCTGAAGAAAGCCACGGGGAGATCGTTGCCGTCATGCATCTGAGAGAGCACTCCACCAATGCACGCATGGCTGGCATCCGTTGTCACGATGAATGTTTTTTCAAAGTCCGGCAGATGAAGCACTGGTGCGTGCTGGAGCGCGAGCTTAATGGCATTGAAAGCTTGGCGCTGGTGTTCATCCCATACCCAAGCGACATCCTTCTTGACCAGAGAGCTCAGGGGCAGTTCCAACGTCGCAAACTGGTGGATGAAGCGACGGTAGTACCCGGCGAGGCCCAAGAAGAGTTGGAGGTCCTTGATGTTGCAAGGCTCGGTCCACTCTGCGATGGCTCGAGTCTTGCGAGCGTCCACGTGCAAACCATCAGCAGAGATGGTGTGGCCAAGGAAGTCAACCGAGGCTTGTCCAAAGTCCCACGTGTCAGGACGGGCGTAAAGCTTGTTAGCGCGAAGGACTTCGCAGACTTGTCGTAAGTGCTCAACGTGGTCAGCCATCGATCGCGAGAAGATGCAGATGTCGTCAAGATAAACGACCACGAACAGTAGATGACGCAGCAGCTTGCGCATCAGGTGTGTCCACGTGTCTGGCATGCCGGCCAGACCCATGGGCGCCACGTTCCAATGATAGATCTCATGGTTCGTCCTGAATGCCGTGTACTGCTTTGACGTCGGAGACATGCGCATTTGGTGGTATCCACTCGCGAGGTCGAGAATAGAGAAGACCACTGCGCCCACCATGCGATCGAAGAGTTGTTCGATGTGCGGTAGCGGGATCTTAGCCACATCCGAGGCGGCATTCACCAAGCGATAGTCGATGACCCATCGAATCGGCATGTGCGGGTTGTTCGAGTGCAGCCACTCCAAGCGGGATGGGAACTTGCCCGTCGCGGGACCTTTTTTCGGCACGCCGAAGATGTTTGATACCCAGGGAGAGTCCAACACTTCGACCCAGTTCTTCTTCAGCAGCTCTGCCACAAAGATGTCCAATGCTTCCTGCTCAACCTTCGAGAGGCGGAAGGGAGCTCGGTTGCTTGGCGTCGCCCCTGGTTTCAAGACCACTTCGTGCTCGATAGAACGGCTTGGCGGTAATCCAGGTGGCAGATCTGCTGGAAAGACATCTGCGAACTCTTCAAGAACCGCTTGAAGCTGCAATGACACGGACTTCACCTTGGGCGACGTCTTCACCGTGACCTGATACAGTTCGACGTACTTGTCAGCCTTCACCTTCTTCTCGAACTCCGCAGCCGCAAGAACACACAGCGGCGACGCGTCTGTACCATCGTCACCTTCTCGTCAAAGATGCGTGGTAAGGTCTGGCGTCCCAGCGCTGCTAGTGAGCTCGGTCCCAACGGCATACTGAAGTAGCCTGTCGTCACATGGTCATCGAGCCGCTGCCGCAGGTTCGGGGGAAGCGGGTGCTGAAGAAATTCCGGTTTCACTTCCACTGAAGCCACCGTCGGTCCCGCCACCTCCAGACTGCTGTTCACGGAACCGAAGTCATGTACTACACGCTGGTTGGGGAAGTGCATCACTCCGGTTTGCCAATTGGTGATCGGGTTGAACTGCACTAACCACGGGTGACCGAGAATCACGTCTTGGTTTGAAGATACCTCCCATTCAATGAGAGAAACATCGTTGAAGGCTCTGCCATCAAAGCAGACAGTCTCCAAACATTGCTGTGCGGTACGCGCCGGGGTTGTCGTGCCATCAAAGCGCTCGGTCGTGACCTTGGTGGCCTCAACGTAGTGTTGCGCGAGGCCCGGACGCACAATGTTGCGCTCTGCACCACTGTCGATCAAGACTCTCACTGCCTGGCCGTTCATCGCTCCCTCGAACCTCAACAGTTCACGATTGGGCGACAACTTCGCGTCGAGAGACACCATGTTCAGCTGCAAACTGTCGATAACCTCGACGTGGTCGTCGCGTTTGTCTGCGTAGGCGTCGTCATCGTCGTCGGATACGTCGTCGTCTTCAACAATGCGGCGAAATAAGCCTTGTTTGCGCGGAAAGAACCGCGCCCTTGTGGAGGACGAGATGAGCCTCGGGGGTTGTTACGCGCTGGCCGCTTAGGACACGTAGCCAGGCGGTGTCCGGGCTCCTTGCAATAGAAGCAAAGATTACTTCGCAGACACTCTTCGCGAGAGGCGAAGCGCGAACTCCCGATCTCCATCGGGGTCGGCTCCTCGACGTGATGTGACGAATGCTGAAGGCGTTGTGGACCTTGGCCTCCGCGGTTCACGTTGGTTCGACGCGATCCTACAGCGTGCGTGCGGTCGTACATGAGTGCAAACGAAATTGCGTCTGTCGTGTTCCTGAACTGGCGCAGCTTCACCTCTTGTTTGATCGCTACGACCAACCCCTTCTGGAAATGCATGACCTTGTCGATTTCGCTCATCTCCTCTACCTTGCAGATGATGTGCCGGAAGGCCGACACGTAATCTTCAAGACAGGTGAAGTTGTTCTGGCGCAGGCGTAGGAGCTGGTCACGCAGGTGCTCTTGCCGATCGGGTGTTGTGAACTCGCTGGTCAGCGGTTCTTCGAACTGCGTGACCGAGTGCAGGAAGTTCCCGTCGTGGGAGACGTACTCGCGGTACCAAGCCGCTGCTGGTCCCTTCAAGTTTGCCACCAAGAGCGACAAGGGGCGCTGCTGCGGCGAGTCGGCGCCGTACTTGATGTTCTTCGACTCAAAGTAGAGCTTGGCGCTGAAGAGGTAGTCCGCGACGTCGTCGTCCTTGGTGCCGGAGAACTTCGGCATGGTGATGCCCTCGGCCCGGTACTCGCGCGTGTCTGGCGACGAAGAGTCAGCCACCGACGGTTGCTGCTGCTGCGAGGTGGATTGCTGTTGCTGTTGCTGTTGCAGTGTCGCCGCTATCTGGCGCTGCAGCTCGGCTGTCTGTGCCATGAACTGCTGCTGCTCGCGCATCATCG
>BSXT01000533.1:0-10228 GCA_030267785.1 Phytophthora fragariaefolia | reverse complement strand
CCTCACACTACTCGCGGTATAATGCCCAGATCCAGTGGTTTTCCGATTTGAATCTGGGGGGCCGTGGATCCAATACTCTGGATCTGGATCCGGCCCTGGGTTGCCTTGTAGGGTGTCCCTTGGCTTTGTGTGTCTTCCTTTCTTGTGCTTGACGCTTCCTATAGCGGGAGATTGGGTCCTGAGAAGCGAATGATCTCCCGGCCAAGCAGTAAACTCCGGTAAATCAATATTATGCAATTAGACTATGGATTACTAGTAGGTTGGATCTGGCCAATATAGTATCCAGATATACTACCCAACACTAGATCCCCAATAGACTACCTTCGTACACCTTGGGGGCCAATATAATTCCCGATTCTAGGCAAAGAGGAAGGCGCTTGCGATGTCCAAGGCAAATTCGGTTCTGATTTATAGTTATGTTCTATACCATCCTATATCCTATCATCCCATCTCATCTTGCATCCCATATGGCTTCAAACGCTTCATCTACCCTTGCTAACTCGTCCATGTCGTATACATCATGTTGTACAGGCTCAATCCAGCCGCCAAGCTCCAGATCCACTTATTACATCCTAGATCCACTATATCAGATTTAGATCCGCCAGTCGCCTGAATCTAAATCTAGAACCCTTGGACCTTGCTTCACCACACGTCCGTATGCCCGAACCCATTTGTCCGACTTCTGGGTTTAGACCCATCGAAATCTAGACCCAAATCCATTGAATGTCTAGATCCAATTTCACTCGTGGATCTAGACTCCCGACCACTTGGATCCAGGAGCCGCCCGTGCCATCCGTCCTCTGCCCCTCACTTGTATGCCGTCAGACTTGTCAGCTCCCTTCCACTTGTCTGCAATTACCCCGGAACAGTTTAGTACTTGGCTCCGGGCCATTCGTCATTATTGTGAACCAATGGCATGGTCTGGATCCATCAGCGCCAATCTCGGAAAGTACCGCTTCTCCACAACCGCCCCCTGCTGGTACTCGTTGCCGCACAACGGCATCACTGCTGCCACCTCTCGTATCCATTCACGTTTGCTCTACATAACCACAACTCCGAAGTATGCCAAGCTCCGGCCACGACTCGTCCTGGGATTCGCAGGCCGGTTATGGATCCCGTCTGGTCGTCGTCAATTCCCCGAACTTAATTCCATCACTTTCTTCCGCACAACACTGATCTCCAACTCCGGGTGAATCTGCCATGGTCAGCTTAAATCGTTCCGTAATTCATTCCACTTTTGCTCCAATACTTCATTTACCCATCCTACAGTCCGCATATCATATTCGTCTTAGTGCTCTTTGTTCTTTCCAGAGCTTCTAGCTGGATCGAACTTCTTGATCCATATTCTTGATCTGGTAGAGGATTTGAGGTTGGATCCAGATTGTTCTGGATCCCGCCCCCGGTCGATAGAAAAGGTTGGATCCACGCTACACCTACGGGATCCGTGCTGGATCTGGCTGGATCTGGGATCCCTTGCCTGAAGTAAGTCATATTCCGTCGCACTTGTTCTCTTCTATTTCGTCATACACATATCACGCAATACCCAATCCTCCAATCTGCAACCACCTTGCAGATCCATCACCGCATCTCTCTCACCAGGATGATCAACTCACCTAGGTGGATCCCTCTTCCACTACTCTTCATGGGACTGCATTACACCGAAACGGTTACGATTTGCGCGGCCTCTCAAAAATTCATGTAGCTCAGCTCCGCAGTTCAAATCCGCTCCATCCACCCACGATGGATCCTCATACCCTCCAATGTACCAGAAATTCACGGTAAACCCTGCCATAACGAGTTCTTCTGCCTGTTCTCATGTCAGTAATTTCCTCTACTTCGAACTCGTCTTCACCCAGATCTTGGATCCAGCTGTCTTCTGGCAATGATGATCCATCGAAATCCAATCGGCGCGTGACATCTGGGTTCAACTGGATCTGGGGTCTATCTGGGAAATTCTTCACCAGCTTCAGCTTGGACACATGCACAACTGGGAATAACCTGTATTCAGTGCCAGCCACTTCAATTCGCACGGTGAACTCCCCCACCTTCTCCAGTACGCGAAATGGACCATGCAACATGTGGGCTAACTTGCGAGCGTACCCCTCTTTCACCCGATCCAGGTACAACCACACTCTGGATCCAGCCTCGATTTGGTGCGGGCGAGCTGTCTCGTTATGTGAATCCGCCCGATCCGCAATAGCTTCCTGCAATCGCTCATTGACTTGCGCCCTCGCTTGCTGGTAATAACGCTGGATCTGGTACCTCCACCTCCTTGGATCCCGATCCTGGCGGCGAGTACTGCCTACCGGAATCGTGGCTTCGAGGGTGGATCTGGGGTCCCGCCCATGCACTAAGTAGAACGGTGTTTCTCCCCGGATTCAATCCTGAGTTGTATTGATTGCTAAGGTGAGTCGTTCCGCATAGTCATCCCAATCCCGCTGATCCAGATCCTGGACATACATCTTGAGCGCGCGGGTGGCGGTCTGCACCATACGTTCCGCTGTTCCATTCGCTTGAGGCCTGTACGGCATAGTCGCCCGTTGTCGCTGGTCCAGGATCCGGTTGAAGGTTCTGAAAAAGTCGGCCATGAATCCAGGCTCCCGATCATGTCGGATCACTTCACTAGCGCCAAAAAGCCCAGATACACACTCTTCGTACGGTTCAGCGATTGTCTGCGCTGTCTTGGATCCACTGGCCTTGGCGATTACATATCCCGAGATCAGATCCACCCAAATTAATAACTCAGAGTTACCTTTAAACGACTTGGGTAGGGATGGTATATGATCCATCGCGATAACCTGAAAGGGGTAGGTAGCTTGGGTGTTGCCGGGTGACTCGCCCTGGATTGTAGGTCGGTCCTTTCTAGTCTCACAATCTACGCATTCATCCACGTAACGCTGCACACTTCGATACAACCCTCTCCAGTGGATATGGCTCCGGATCCGCAGGTACGTACGGCCGATCCCTTGGTGACCCCCTTCCAAACTGACGTGATAGTGGTGGAGAACGTCCTGTTTGAGACTCGCCGGTACTACTAGTTTCATCAGTCGGTCGCGATCACTGTCGATATGCTTCGTAGGTGGTCAACAATAGAGCAGGGAATTCAGATCCACATCGTAATCCATCGAAATCTTGCTATAGGATTTGGCCTCATCTTGCGTCAATTTCTGGATCCTGCCTGCCCGGTATGTTTTCAGTCCCGAGATCCACGCTTCCTCATCCTGCGCCTGTCGGATCCGAGAGATACGAAGATCCCTCACTATTTCCTTTCCGAGGACTTCGGGGGGAGATCTAGATCCAAAGCCTTCTGTCGTAGGAGAGTCAATCCTGGTGCCTTGCAATCGAGTTCACCTCGGACCTGGTGGATGACTAGATTAGAGTATCCACATATTATTAGACGCCGCCGATCCTCTCCTTCGAGCAGATCCAGATATAAAAGCAAACCATGATATTCAGCCTCGTTCACCGTCAATTCTTCGGCGTATCCGGATCTGGCCTTTACCACCGTCCACTCATGCAACTCCCACAGGATCGCGCTGTTGGCACCCCCTCCGCGCTTAACCCGGGCAGATCCATCGAAACTCGCAACGTAAAGCCGTTCAGCGGGTAGAACGGTCGGTATCGGTGTCTGGAACTGGTGACGCGGTTCCTGTTTTGGTGCTATGGATACCAGAGCCAGATCCACCTCAGTTCTGGGTGTTTATACTGGCTGCTATGACACCCAGGATCTCTCCTTCGCCTTTCTTGCACTTCACAATCTCGAGCGTCCATGGGGAGAGTAGCGCAGCCCACTGACCGAGTCGACCTTGAAGACCTGTGACTCTAAATAACCAAGCTAATGTGGAATGCCTAGTTAGGACTTGGATCTGGCGTCCTGCCAACATGTTATACCCCAGATCCAGGATCCGCAGCAAGGCCAGCACTTCTTTCTCGACTACGCCGTAGTTGAGCTCATTTGATTTCAATGTACGACTGGTGAACACAACCGGATGATCGATTCCCGCATGTTCCTGTATCAGAGCGGCCGAGATGGCTCAGGTGCTGGCATATACCACTATCACCGGCAATTTATCGGGATCGAGTTGTCGCAGGATTGGGGTGTCCGCGATTCTTTCTTTTAAGATGTCGAAAGCTCGGTGAGCTCTTATCCATCGTGGATCCACGCCAATCGATCCGTTCGGACTTGTATCCAGGTTATTAAATCTGGGATCCACCTGTTCAGGAGCTGGATCATCTGGATCTGGGGTCGAACGAACCACTCTAGCTTGGATCTGAGTTTGATTCTCTGTCTTGCTCATCGCCGCAAAGTCCACTTCTCGCAGTTCGTAGAGAACCGCAGCGCAGATAGCGCAATCCTCGATAAATCTGCTGTAATAGTTCAAACTGCCGAGAAACGAATGCATGGATCTGAGCGACTGGGGAAACGGCAGATCTGTCAGTGCAGCGAAGTCTTTTGGGTCTGCCTCCAATCCAGAGCTCGACACTTGATAGCTTAAATATTCCACCTTGCTCTTGCCCCAAAACCATTTTACCGCGCTGATGGAGAGGTTCCAGCATCTAACAGGTCTTCCACCCTGTCACATAAATGGTCCCAGGACCCCGCAGTCACCAAGATGTCATCTATGTAAGCTCTCCGTCCTAGCACTGATGGTTTGATTAGATCCCGTGATTCATCCTGACTTTGACCCGTGCGTACTGCATCGGATCCAGATCCATCACGTTTAGATCCATCTTTATTAGATCCAATGGATCCAGGTCGCGGGATCCGAGTAAACCCGTACAGTGCGCTATCCAGTATACGTTGGTAGATCTGGGGTGCGTTTTTCAAACCGAAAGGCATTCGGTTCCACTCAAACAATCCAAAGGGAGTAATAAATGCTGAGATTGCACGGGCTCGACCAGTCATAGTCACCACCCAGAATCCACTAGCCATATCAAGTGAACAGTACCACAATACTTTGTCCAGATCCTCCAGCAGATCGTTAATCAGGGGCATCGGGTAGATCATCAGCCGAGTCAGGCTATTAACCAGTCAATAATCGATACAGAGCCGTATATCTACGCCGTTCTTTTTAATGATCACCACGATTGGGGTTGCCCATGGAGATGTTGAGACACTGATGATCTTGGCTCCGAGCAGTCCCTTGATCAGATCCGACAACTTTTCCCTCGATTGGGGCGCCACCTTGCGTACTCTCTGGGCGATTGGCTTGGCATTACCCACATCAATATCACCGACGACCCCGCGTGTGGCCGGAGGCAATGCATTGCCCTTACCGATCAGCAAATACCGACGCCTCCAGATCCGCCGTCGGAGGCACTCTATTGCTTCAGGTGTGTTAATATCTGGACCCCCCCCACTTGGATAGCGTCGATTGTCACTTCTTCCGTTGTGGATGTGACCTCCGGAAGCACTGCCATCTTGGCCGCGACGTCCTCCACGTGCCGATCCCCGCTATAATGATAGCAAACCTGTTCGTCAGCCGTAGAGTCATCCGGCCCTCGATCCGGACTATCCGTTGGATCTGGGATCTGGTCCCTCTCTCGGTGTGAATCCATCACTTGTTTTCTCTGGCCATCCACTTATCCTTGCAAACCCGCTGGATCCGGGGTCTTCTTCCCGCCAACAGCAGTAGGATGTGCAGGTCCGCTCCCTGTTTCTGAGTGATTACCGCTCGATGCGGCAACCGCTGGTACGGTCTCTTCCCCAACAGCTGGATCCCGGGCTCTTTCTGGATCTTGCGTTTGTGAAGACATGCCCAGGTCCATCGTCGAGTTGAGTAGCGCTAGTGAATCACCTGTAGCTGGATCTGGAATCTGGTTGTCATCACCCTTTAGCTGGTCGTCGCCTGGATCTAGATCCAGCGACCTCTCCCCTGTCGCCATATCGTCTGGGCCTTGGCCAGACCTTTGTACTGGTGATTGACGGCGCGCTTGGGATTCTCGGGCGGGTGTGACTTGCAAGTGCGTCACACCCGCAGGCCTAACTGTGTTCCGTTGTCCGGTTGGGTCCAGCGATGACCTGTCCCGCCTACTCCGACTTCCAGATGGTCCGACCTCGCTGGGCGGGATGCATGCTGGATCCAGCCTTCGCAAGATGGCTCGCGGCGTCTGGTACTTGGGGCGCTCGATCAAGGGCTCAGGCAGTGTCCCTGTAGGTTCTGCCATCGCGCATCCAGCGTTAGTAGAGCAATGTTAACTAATAATAGAATTTGGAAACAAAGTTGTTTGTAGTGCGAGATTCTGCCACTCCATATAACGCCTGGATCCCACAGACACAAATCCCTGAAAACGTGGGATCCGATCGCCGGTTAACCACATGCCTATTCTCTCATCCCCGCACAACACCAGCTTCTTCTCGCCAACATTGGAGATCTGACGGTACGTGGTCTTAACCGGACCTTTCACCACGGTGGGCACCCACAGATCCCCTCGAGTCACCCACAACTTGTCGTGACCCGACCTTCGCAGGCGCACAGGAAGCTCCGCCGATTCTCCGACCCCTAATTGCAGGTGTTGACCCAGCTTCACTAGCTGGACTTTGTCATTGTAGAGCTGCCGGCGGCCATTTAACTGGATCCTGATCTCATCGGGCAAGCACAGGGATCCATCGGCTAGATCCCGGCGGATCCCGGCCGGAAACATAAAGTCCATACCCAGGATAGCTTCTTGTCCTGACAGATCTCCAATCCAAATATCGAAAATATATACCAGGGATCCGGCCAGAGTGATCTTGATGCGAGTTCTTCCTTCCGTCGTATACACATTTTCTCGAATACCCTCACAAACTTGACTTTGACTCCTGTCGGTGTAGCACCCAACCTTACGAGCAAAGGCGGTGTCCACAATTGACACCTCGGCACCTGTATCTAGGAGTAAGATCGATTTCTCATTGTTGATCTTGCCGTGGATATTGGCTTGTCGGAACCATTTACCTGGGGACTGTTGCTTCCAACAGCCTCTCGACTCTCCTGGTAGCAGATCCAGGGCGTCCACGCTGTAGTAGGCCTCAACGCGGCTGGCGCCAGGGATCTTAGTCACCACTTCTCCCACTGCTGGTTTAAACCACAGATCTGGATCCCGCTGCTTCCAATACCCCATTCGGCACTCTGGATCCAGATCCATCACCAGCGCCTCACTGGATCTGGAGTAGTCGTTGTCTTGACAGACACTTGAGACCACAGGAGTACGTTTTCCACACAGATCAAATGTATTACCATGTAGATCCCGCTGCTTGTTACATGGATCTACTGCTGGTTTGTGCACGAATGCATAGATGCAATATCTAGAACGCTCGGCTCGTACCGGATTCCAACCGGGCGAGCGTCCTAGTTTAACATCTTCTCAGCCATTGCTGGCAGCATGCCCGCGTGTTTAGCTGGATTGAGCCATTGGCGGATCTGGTTATAGAACCCCTCCATGGGGCATTTACCCATGTCGTGGAGCTCACCGCAGCCTCGACACACGAAGAGGCAGTGATCCGCCAGATGCCCCCTCTTTCCGCACTTTTCGCAAGTAAAACGTCTCCAGCATCCAAGATCCGTATGCTTCTTAGATCCACAGTGCGTACAGCGACTGCGGTCGGATGCGTCGTTCTGGATTCTGGATCTGTGGTCATGAGTCGTTCGATCGTGCTGTGGGCGGTCTGGTTGACTTCGATCTAGGCCGTTCGGCTCTTCTCACGCACTCCGTGCGTTATCTTGGTTCGCAGCGGTATAGATCCGGCGATGTTCGTCACAGTTCGAATCAGACCTCTCGGATCCAGAGTCTGGATCCTGGGTCTGTATGGCGCGTACATGTTTAGCCGCAGCGGCTGGGGCGGAGTTAGCTGGAGCCTTCTGCCGATACTTGTTGGATCCAAACGCAGACTTCTTCTGCCAGTTCTTTGCTCGATCCAGCCCGCGAAGGAATTCTTTCAGCTCGTCAACATCGGGTAATCGTAACAGTGTCAGCCGATCTGTCAGCTCTCGTTCCACTAAGGTTTCAATAAAATCATCCACATGTTCACGCTTCTCCTTGGGTATGCCATCCTTGATCTTGAGTCGTGCATGAAAGCCAGCGACGTTGAGCCGGTGCAGATATTCCAACGCGGATTCGTCGGATCGCTTGCGAGCGTGGTAATACTGGCGAGCCACCGAGACCCCAAATCCATAGTACTGGATCTGGAAACTACGGAGCACGTCGGTCCACTTGTTGCGGGTGGATCTGGGTAGCTGACGGTACCAGTTCCTCGCAGCACCGGATAGCAGATCCGCAATGGTTAGGCATTTCTCACCATTTGACGCTTGGTCCTGTAGGAATGCTGATTTCACCTTGCTTAACCAGGCTCTCGCTCGATCCTCACCTTGATCCTTGCCTGAGAACTCCTTAAGATCCGAGATCGCTGAGATTCGAACTCACTGGATCATGGTGGACCCCGTGAATCCAGTGGTCACAGTGGCCATCGCAGCTCGATCCGACGTCGGGAGGTCGATATCGTCTGGGTCATATTCCCAGTGTGATCCGGGTCCGGCGATCCCGCAGACTACATCTCCACATCCTGGGATCCGGGATTCTAGATCCCTGTAGGCGTCGGTGGAGAGGGCAGGACTTGTTGTTCTTTCAAGAATCTGCTCATGGCGGCCTGGAGGTACGTCTCTAGCCTGCCAGCCGACGTATCTGAAGCCGAGGTCGTTGGATCCATCGAAGCTATGGGTTGCCTCTTGGATCTGGTTTTTTATTTCTCTCCTTGTTGGATCTGGGATCTGGATTACAGCATAGCGGCTCCGGACGGTCCCAGCGACATGCGCCGTCGCTCAGAGGATGTATCTGATCCTTCTGCGGCAGACACGTACGGCGACGCTGTCCTGCATCCGGTCGAGCCGTTGTGCGTGGGACGCCCTGGGTCTGACATTGCTGAGTTTGTCTTCGGCTGGATCTCTCCTACCAGGGCTTTCAGCCTGTCGAAGAGGCCTTGTGTGTAGGATCGGATCTGATCCAGATCCAAGTCGAAGCGATAAGTAGCGTCGAACCGGCCAGCTACCAGATCCGCTTCCTTCAGCAACGACATCAGGCCCTTGACCGCGTCCAATTTCCCTGTCGCCCTCTGGGTAGGAGCGAGCGGGCCTTGTAGATCCCCGATCTGCTTCAGCTCGGCATCCTCATTACTGGATCTAGTGCTAGGAAGTCGTGTAGCTCCTTTTGGTGGAACGCATACTCCAGATCCACGTCGGACCAACTCGGGATGACTTGGATTGGGTCTTCGCCTTCCGGATCCGGAGCCTTCATCTTCACTCGGGTAGATGATTGCTTTCCCTGGATCTTACTACTTCAAGTGGATTTGCGTGAAGGGTAGATGTAGCGTTCAGGTTTGGCCATGGAATCGGCAAATCCATACCGTTCACGACCGGCCATGGTTTGTTTTGTTAGTGGATCTTGACCCACGTCGAGATCCACCGGGGTCCCGAAGAGGCCTGTGGAGGAGGTTGAGGTTTATCTTTCAGCTCCGGATCCGGATCTGCCTCGGTTCCGCCGACAGAGGCCCTCCTTGCATTCTGTCGATCCGTGGATCTAGCTTCATTCAGCCGCATCGTCGTCGATCCCAACTCCGATGACGGTTGGTCCCCTTGTTCTATCTTCACTTGAACATCTTCTAAGGACTCACGGTGAAATCCCTTGTTCGAATCCGGGCACGCGTACCATTGTAGTCAGCAAAATCTGCGAAATTGCTGGATCCAACTTCGCACCTGTGCCCGAACACCGACTAACGGAGGGGGCCCCCCGATGATCCGTGATCTGTGATGAACTTGGCCTCCTTGTGTACCCGTCGGTAGGGCAGGATCTGCTCCTCTGGTAACTGGTGAAGCGTCCAGTGTTGAAGAGTGAATGTCTTGGCGAGACCTGGGGGTTTTGGCAAGTAGGGTGGAAATCCTCACACTACTCGCGGTATAATGCCCAGATCCAGTGGTTTTCCGATTTGAATCTGGGGGGCCGTGGATCCAATACTCTGGATCTGGATCCGGCCCTGGGTTGCCTTGTAGGGTGTCCCTTGGCTTTGTGTGTCTTCCTTTCTTGTGCTTGACGCTTCCTATAGCGGGAGATTGGGTCCTGAGAAGCGAATGATCTCCCGGCCAAGCAGTAAACTCCGGTAAATCAATATTATGCAATTAGACTATGGATTACTAGTAGGTTGGATCTGGCCAATATAGTATCCAGATATACTACCCAACACTAGATCCCCAATAGACTA
>BSXT01000531.1:0-13429 GCA_030267785.1 Phytophthora fragariaefolia | reverse complement strand
GCTCCTTCTAGCTTCAGTTGCGCCACTTCCAAATCCTCCGACACCCTATCAGAGTGTGTAGCAGGTTTCGGACACGCCTCCGCTCGGTGCACCACCTCTGCTACCATCTCTGGCAAAGGTTCTGTCGTAGCAGCGGCGCACTCCGCCTGATCACGCCTATCAGACATGCTCCTTTTTGAGGATTCGCTCGGTCGTCTCCGGATCTTTGTGGGAGTCGTATACTGCACTCTTTCCACCGCCGATGGTTGGGCTGCCAGCCATCGTTTGTAGATCTCGCCTTCAGCCTTATAGAGATCTGAGTCTCTTGAACGGGAGTAAGCGAGGACTCGCCACTCGTTATACTTGTCCGAGCCTAGTCGCACGTACCCTTCCGCCCTCGGTAGGTCCCCTCTGGGAACCCACAGCAAGAGAGGTAGATGCACTGGGCACGTGACTAAGCGATCCGAGATGTTCGTCACCTGTCCCCGCCGTGGACGGCCTCGTCGCAACTCCACATCCCTTCGGTATTAATTCCTTCGTCCTCCGAACCCATAGCTCATGAGTCTCGTTAGCCGGGGGTTGCCGCATTGGCCGGTAGTCCCTCGACTCATGCCCCGGTATAGTCAAGACCTCGGTGGGTCCGTCAGGGACATGAGGACCTTCTTCTCGCGTGCCTGCCATGCGCTGCGTATTGATGAGAGGGATTTCAACCTCGTCAGGAAGTCGAGCAGCCGCATGGAAGAGGTCTAGACGCACACCAACTGGAATCATAAAATCCGTTCCGAGGACTACGTCCACCCCGGCTCCATGGTCCATGACCCATAGTTCATACTCATACACTTGATTCCACCGCAGGGTTACCTTAGCGAGGGCTCGTTTGGTTGTAGCCATCGTCCCCTTGGTGAATCCCTGTATTTCCATACATCGTCCGTGGTCTCGGACCTCGCGCAAACGAAGTTGTTTCGCGAAACGCTCCGAGATCACGCTCACATTCGCTCCTGTATCCAACACAATCCTCGTGCGTGCGTCATTCACAGCACCTTGGACCAGAGCTCTCATTCGCACTCGTTTGTCAAACTTCTGAACTGACCACCACCCAAGTCTTTCACCCGACAACAGTTTAATTACATTCTCGGGTTGGTAGCCATGCCAGTTTTTTTAGTGACGCTCGACACCAAACCTTCTGAGCCACCACTATTCCATTCCTCAGTCGTCCTTTCATCACTTTCACCTCCACCGAAACTTCCGTTTCTCTCCTTTTCAATTTCCGTCGTGTTCGCTTCTTTCGCTTCTTCTCTTCGTTGGGTGTTCAGCCATTTGCTCTCCCCCACAAACGCATAGACGTAGTCCGCGGCTACTGGTGGGGAGGCTAACTGTGGCAGCCCGATTGGGACCAACCCAGTTTCAGTTGGCGGGCTGCCTAGTTTAAATCGCCGCTGAAGAGAAGGCTCTGTAGCTCCACTGGGAGATCTTTCTTATCGACCTTCGTTCGGAGGTAGGTGCTCATGGTCCGGAAGGCTTCGCACTTGCCGGCGTCGTGCACCTGCTTGCATAGCTTACAACGCTTGAAACAGTAGTGGGCGGAGTGGTTAGCACCCCCGCATGCCGCACACCGTCCATACGGACGACTACGTCGGTCAAGGCCTTGGTGGCGGGAGTTGCGGTCGAGCCCTCTGTTGGGGAAGTCTCCGCGACAGCCGCGGTTTTCAGACCGGCCGTACGTCTCGATTGCCTCGGTTCGGCGCTCAGCGTCGTTAACGGCCGCGGCGTAACGATCATGCTAGTCAGAGTGGTGACGATCATGCTAGTCAGAGTGGTGACGATCATGCTAGTCAGAGTGGTACGGATCAGCGTAATCGCTTCCCGAATGATCGTCATCTGTTGACCGATCCTTCACATCTTCACTGCTGCTATCCTCGAGGCTTCGACGCATGTCTCGCGACTTCGAACCTTCTGACCTCCCATACTCCGACTCGCGGACCTGCAACTCATCCATCATCTCTGACAGAGAGGCTTCCGCGAGTGAGATACGGGGCGTGTGACGGGAGTCGTCCATTCGACGGTCATATCCGCGACCGTGTCGGTCGTGACGGTCCCGTCGATATCCATCCCTCGAGGTCTCTGCACGCCGCTCATCACGACCGTGAGAGTGGTCTCGTCCTCGGGAGAGGTACGCAGAGGTTTATCTAGTCGAGCCTCGTTCTTCCGACTTGAGGATATCGTTGATAATATCCTCCAGTTGGTGAATGTCCTTCACGCGGAGATGGCACAGACGTCTCTCGAGACTTCGGTCTCCGCATGGTTCGAGGAATCGGTTCACGTGTTCCTTGGACTCGCGTCCTCCCTTCTCTAATTGCACTCCTGCGTTGTGGTCGTAGCCGTTCAGTCGATTCAGATAGTCGCACACATGCTCGTTGCCTTCGCGCTTAGACGAGTAATACCGAGCCTTCGCGGAGTGGCGGAACAGCGAGCAATTGTACTTAATGAACGCATCGCTGAGTAATTTCCACTGACGCTTCGTCTTGCGAGGCAGTTGCCGGTACCAATGCAAGGCTCCATCTCGGAGACTTAACTCGAAAGCCATACACCACTCGTTCGGAGGGGTGCGAGTCCCCTTCATCTCGTAGACGAAGGTTCGTAGCCATTGCATCGAATTTTCGCTCTTGTTACGTAGTCCAGAGAAGGCCTTGATTTGGGCGAGCGGTCGGTTGGTTGCAAGCTCAAGCCTAGGAGTAGAGTTCAGCCGTTCCATCTCACTGACCTCTCTCACTTGCCTAGCCAGTTCGTCGCTTGGATCATCGTACTCAGCGTCTTCCTTCCGGTAATAGTCATCTTCACCGCTATAGTCATCCAAGGAGTCGTCGCGCGGCACAAAACGTCGGCGTGACCGTCCTGACGATGGCCTCGCGTTACCTCGTTGGGTGTTAGAGGCCTCTGTATCTCGGGCTAGCTGATCTGTTCTGTTGGACGACCGAGGAGTCACTATGTGGGAGTCTTGAAAGTACTATGTCCCTTCCGTTCTCACCTCGAACACCCCGTCATCGTCGCTTTCCTTTCCATGTAGTTCTTCTTAGGTGTTTGGGGTAGCGGGATCTGTGAAGGGTCTGCATCCCCTTTCGGTCGAACCGTGGGAGGCGTCTTCAACCCGATGTCGGACGTTCCAAAGCTGAACCGAAGCTTCCTCTTCCACCGCTTCAGCTCTTTGCCAGCAATTGACGGGGGGCAATCTCGGAGGGCTGCCTCAGACAGATTTGTCTGAGGTTCGAGCCCCATCGCTCTGAGTAGTGACACCGTGTCTTCTGCCACCTTCTCGGCCGACATAGTGTTCACGGGCCACGCCAATTCGCCACTCAGCTCTACCCAGAGGGCTTGGCGTACGGCCTTGGGCGTGAACTGTCGGATCCAATCACTTGACTCCATCATCTGATCTAAAATCCGACCGATCACTCGGTTTGCGGCAGGCGTGCTGCTGTTCATGGGCGGGCGATTACCAGGGAGCTTTCTGATGACTGACTCATCCGCTAGTTTCTTACCCGAGACCTCATTATCGCTTCCAGAGTCATCGGGTGTGGGCTCTGGTTTGGCCGCTTCATCAAATTCGCCGGCGAGGTTTCGGGTGACGGGACGCGGGGCTCCGCTGCGCCCTGCGGATACCCTAGCTTCGTCCGAGGCATCCAAATCATCGCCAAAATCGTATCCATCCGCTTCCGAGTCCTCGAACTCATTCACTTCTTCATCGTTGGCTTCGGAAATTCCTCCTGCCCACTCATTGAAACTCACCGACCTTTCGGAGATAGATGAAAGGCGTCCTCCGCTTCCAGTTTGGGGGGTTGGACCTCCTTCCATCTCGATTCGACCCGATTTCATCGGTGTAGCTGGTACCGTTGAGGATCCTTTAGCCATTTTCGTTTTTCTTCTTGTTTTCTTCTTGTTTCTTTTCTTCTTCTTCTCCAAAGATCGTTAGGGTAACACCTACACCGACCAAACAACACGCAATACACGACGACTGGTGCCGCGACCCGGGACTGGAGCGCGGTCACTCCAGTCCCGGGTCGCGGCACCAGTTGTCGTGTAGGATCACAACGAATGTCCCCGTTCCGGATAGGAACGAGCCCCACCAACAACACTCTCCCTTCCCCGAACGGTCGGTTGAGCTTTGTTGGGATAAAATCTGAAGACCAGATCCGATCCCTTACACCGGGCTGGACGATGTCTCTGTGCACTGTCGGTTAGGTAGGTGTACCCTCAAATGTGCACCACGAACTACGAGCGAGGGTTCGGATGCACTTAGGTTCGCGTTTTCACGCTATCCCTCTGTGGTCCCTCAGTTAGGAAGGTACCGGGTCAGTCAAGACCTTGTACAAGGGAGCCGAAGGAAACCCTCGGCGAAAGTCCAGGGACGCTGGGGGGGCTCTGCCTCGCGCCCAGCAAACACACTCAGAGGCTTCTCTCTGCCTCAACACTCGGCCACTTCTCTCTCCTGGCCTTACCAGGATGAACTCTCAGTCAATGCACATTGAGTCCACCGGCAGCCATTAACCTGCCGAGGCCGAGTGTATCCAGGCCCCACAGCTAGCTAGCTAGTCTTACCGTGGACGGACTTGACCCTTTTGCCTTGGGGGGAAATTCTGCTCTGATTTAATACTTAGGGGTTCTGTAACCCCATATGTATCTAATCCTAGATCCCTATACAAATATCAAGTGTGAACAGAGCCTGCGGCTAATCACGCGACCGACGACTCGGGCTAAGTACTTATAGTGTGCCCGCCACTAATCCGAGTGTTTAAAACACCCCTCGCAATACTGACTACTCAGAGTACACAGCCGGTTTTGTATTAGGACCGACTGAGCCCTCTGAGTACTTGTCACTCAAACGCGGTATATGTCAATCTTGTCTGTCCGGGCCAAACAGGAGATCCGATGGCATTTCACCCGAAGGTTCAACACCGTTAGACCTCGGCGCGGAGCTTTCCGTGCCCGGTCGAGTTCCAACACCTCAACTGCCCCCACTGCAAGGCGAACCCTCGTGTGTGGCGAGCGTTGTAGTGCCGTTCACTTCCCAACTTGATGGCTCGGGGTCCGAGTCCTCTGGCCCGCGCTCAAGCTCGCGCACTCCGCGCTCTCGGTGTCGACGCTTCTCCTCCTGCGGCTTCGCCTGAGACTTCAGTCTCCGTCATGGCACCGCCTTCAACTTCCGTCGGGGCCGGCGGAGATTCTCCGTCGCGTCCTCCACCGCTGGTGTCACCGAGGCTTCGTCGCCCAGTTCTCCGACCACTGCGTCCACTGGAGACGCTAGCTCAGAGTCATCATTGGCTCGACCAGTCGATGCCTTGGGGCAGGTACTTGGGGCTGCTCCTCGTTCGGCCGCTGATGTGCCCGAGGCTGCTCTTGGTGCCGACGCGGCGGATTCCCAGCCTCAAGGCTCGGTCTCTGGTTCAGGGGTTTCTGACTATGGTGCTCGTTCGGCTGCTAATGCGCCCGAGGCCTCGTCCGCTGCCCTTGGGCCGTCTCGCGTTTCCTCTGTCCGATGGGAGGACATCGAGGACATCGTCACCACCAGAACCGATCGCACGGTCCGGCAGGTGTAGGAGTATACTCAGAGCCACGTCTTGGCTCTGGACCGCTTGGTGGTCGACTTGATCCGTCGGCCACCCCTCCGCACCGACTACGAGCTCGAGGCTGCTGGGTCGCTTTCGGACGTAGTCGATGCATTGGCTCCGGTCCCTCGCTCGCCTGCTCCTTGGATGTACGAGCTTACGGAGTTGCGGGATGACGTCGCCTCGCTGGAGGCGCCGTTTGCCGCTTTCGAAGCTTCGCTCCCTCGTGAGGTTGACCGGGTTAAAGCAGAGCGCTTGTGCAACCAAGCTTCGCACGAGCGCAACGCTGCTCTCGAGAACTTTCGACGCATCCATCTTGATCACGCCGATGCTGCCGGGCAGCTTGTGGCGACCAACATTGCGTTGGAACAGAGCTCTCAAGCTGCCGCGGTCCTCGAGCAGCACTGCCGCCGTCTCGACAAGTCTCTGGAGGATACCCACAAGGTCATCCGCCATGACCGCGAGCAATTAAAGGCCGACATCTCCTCGTGTGCCGCGCAGCATCGCCAGCTCCGAGAGTACCTGGAGCAGAGCGACCGACAGAGCTCTGTCTCCGGTGGAGCAAGCCCGGCATCTGCATCCGCAATGCCGGCTGCGTTTGCTACCTTCTTCGAGGAATTTGGCGATTCCACCTCCGCCAGCAGCTTCTGGGTTTTCAGAGGGATCTGGACCCCCCCCCGCCGCTTCATCTGGATCTTCCGGTGGAGCTGCTGGTACGTCAGGGACCTCGACGTCTCTGACTGTCGATTCCGACACTTCAGATGACTCGGGCCCGATCATCCCTTCCGCGCTCCACAAAGGCAAGAGCAAGAGACCAGCAAAGTCGCCCTCCAAGCCTCGGTCTGCACCTTCGCCACCGAAGAAGAAGCAGCGGCTTGGTCGGCCTTCCGTGGATTTGAAGGCTCGGAAAGCTGCGAATTAAGCAACTTCTTCGGCGGTCAGCAGCAATGTGCTTCCACATAGCGTTCCTTCATCGCTCCCGGCCGTCCCAGTTCCGATCTCGTCAGCGCTGATCTCCGGCATAGCGGTCTCGGCGGATAGTGGCGTGTTGTCACTCGCGTCCATTCCAAGCGGGTCAGATCCGCCGTTTTCGCCGATCCCTCGGACCCCAGCACCCCCAGCGTCGTCGACGGCATCATGCCTCACTTTCCAGTACGCAGGTGGCGTCAAGGGGTATTGCCCCTGGTACCGAAGCTTCGATACCGGTTGAGATCGACGACGATGGAGGTCTCGGGGCAGACGGTGCCACGTCTGACTCTCCCGGGGGGGGGTCTCGTCGCCGGTGGTCTCCCAGCCTCGGCGTGATGGTCGACCCACTCGCGCTGCGTCGACGACTGCCGGGCTTTGTTCCATGGTTGCAGCCGAGAACGAGGCTGCACCCGATGCTTTGGTGCTGGGCTTAGCGACAACCTCACGCATGTCCGCAGCCACCCAAGCTTCTGTGGCAAGCCCAGCGTCCGTACCCGACCCTGCTGAGTCGGCGGCAGTGGTGGCCGCGGCTTCGGCAGCGGTGGTGACATTGAGCTCGGCACGCCGTCGAGTGGCCAACACCCACACGGGTCCAATCCCTCCAGCTCGTGTGGTGGCGACTCTGACGGCCCCTCGGCAAGCTTCGGCTTCGCGCGCTCGGACAGTGGTTACAGCCACCCTGTCCACGATGCCCGGAACTCGGTCTACGGCTTTCGAGCCTGTGACCGCTAATCCGGCTCCGATCCAAGGCCCAAAGCCTCGGGTACGGGCGTCACGGAAGCTTCCTGACTTGGCCAACCCTCTGTTGGAGCCTGCATTCACGACTCCGGGGGCTTAAGAGGCTTGGTGCGAGATATTGAATGCTCGCATTCCCCAGCCCATCGCCCGTGATCGGGTCACCGAGTGCTCGATCGCGGGCATCCAAGCCTTTGCCGATTGGGAGGATCCATTACACCCACGGGAGAGACTTTGAGCCCGCTTGCCGGAGTCTCCTTGCACCTTCGGTGCAGAGGATTTTATGCCCGACAAGCCGATTTCGATCCGGACTTCGGTGCTCGCCATTGTGGTGAAGCTTTGGAGTCAGTTCACAGGGCGAGCTGTCGGGAGGATCGAGCGCTCGGACCTCGGCTTTGCACTCTGGGAGCGCGCCCACTGGATATCGGTTGCCGCTGTCGAGCAGTGGCTCTAGCAGCTCCCTGACCAGATCGGGTCGGACACGCCCGAGTATCTGGAAACGGAGGCCGCGTGGCGGGCGTACAACAAAGCTCGCAACTTGCGTGCTGACCGTCTCTGACTCCAGTTTCCCACGCAGTTCTGGGTCTGGTGCACTCTGGATGCTAGAGGCAAGATCGAGTGTCCGCCAGAGATCCTGCTGGAGCCCTTGATGCTGCAGTACTCGATCGAGACCCTCACTTGGGCTCCGAGTACTGCGGCTTGAACTGCCGGAGTTGTGGATCTGGATGCCCGGCATCCTTGGCGGAACTGCTGGTGGGGGTTACCGGCCGAGCATCCGTTCAACACGACGTTTGCCCCGTGCAACCCTTCGGTCCCGCTCTTCGTTCCTGAGGGCTCGACCCGGGAGGAAATTGGTGCAGCCATTGTGGTGAATCCCGCGTTGAGGCAGTCCCACGTCACTGCGCCGTGGGTCCAAGAGTTTTCTGACGCGCGAGCTCAAGCGGCCGCAGATGCCTCTGCAGCTGCTGACTCAGCGTCCGACGCCTCAAGCGCTAGGACCCCGATCCCCGCGGCTGACCAAGCGGACGTCCAAGCCGACTTTGGGGCTACTGCCCCTGCTCCGGATATACTTGACGTCTTGGCGGATCTCGCCGCGACGGCTGAGATTTAGGTTTCGGTTTGTCATCTTACTTATTTTCCATTTATTCAGCAACCACATTCTGCTAATTTAGGGGGTTAACATCGTTTCATCATTCTTTCCACGTCAATTTCCATAGTCAATTCACTTTGTCAAATCCATATCCGAAATTTCGTTCACATCATACACAAACATAAAATCATGCAATCATCGCACAGTAGCTTCTTCTGCAGGGCAGGCTGTACATCCCCGCCCGCAGTCCATCTTCGTGCAGGTTCTTTGTTCTCGTCAGCAACTTGGACCATTTGGAACCTCTGAGAGCTGCGTTTCTCAGGCAAATAATCCTAGAGTAATCCTCCGCACGAGAGGTTAGTCATTGGCTCCCATATCGGCTCGCCATAGCCAACCCACTTCACTAGGAACTCTCTGACCGACTTCCGAGTACTCGTCTCCATTGGTCTTCGGTCGTCCAGGATGGATTCGACTTCACTCTCTCCTGCCAGCAAATCTGGCTCCCAACTATCTTCAGGTAACAACTCTTCGTCGAAGTCAAACCTCGCTTCGTCAGCGAGCTCTCGGGTCAACCGAACTTTCGGCCGATCACTGAATTATTTCACTGCCTTCAACCGAGTCACATAGACCACTGGGTAGAATCTATATCCACTTCTATCCGGGAGCTCCGGTTCATACGCATATTCTTCAACCTTCATTTTAACTCGGAAGGGTCCATGCCAACGATGCGCCAGTTTCTTAGTGAGACCAGGTTTGACTCTTTCCATGGACAGCCACACTCTATCGCCCAGCTCAAAGAGAGACTTCGGACTCTCGCTCACCGATGTATCCGTATCTTCTGCGTCGCCTGGGTTGCCTTCCGAGCTCTCGTTGACCCTTAGTCGAGGTAGAGACGCATTTTCTTGCCTGCTCAGAGAGTCATTGTGTCCACTCGCTCTTCTCGCTTTTTCAACCGCCTGATACTCTTTGGCCATCTTCAACGCTATTTCTTGCTGGCGGTTGACTTCTCTTCTCCAAGCTAAGGCATCTGATTGCCTACCGAACCCTCGTTTCAAGGAAGACGCCATCGCCTTAAGTGTCGGTTGAGCGTCACATCCATGCACCAGATAAAAAGGTGTCTCTTTCCGAGTGGTGTCTTGCGAGTTATTAATCGCGAAAACTAGCCTCTCCACAATCTCATCCCAATCTTGTTGGAGGGGGTCCTCAGCGTACACCCGTACTGACTGCATTACTGTCTTCACTGAGCGTTCTTGCTGGCCATTCGCTTGTGGCCGATAACTCAAAGTCGCCCGCGACCGAGATTGCATCATCCCCGCAAAGACTTGAAAAACTTCGCTCATAAAGCGGGGATCTCGGTCATGTCTGACTAAGGATGGTGCTCCGAACCTTCTGTACACGCATTCTTCGAAAGCTTGCGCGACGCACAGTGCGAAGGTGTCCGACATAGCCTTCGCCATGGCAAATCCAGTAAACGCACACTGAAATAGGAGCAGCGCGGTGTTGCCCCTCCGAGACTTCGGTAGTGGGATAACGAAATCCATTGATACAATCTGGAGTGGTCTCTCTGCCAGGATGTTCCCTGGGGAGTATCCTCGTAGCTGAGGACTGCTCTTACTTGAGCTGCAATCTGGACACGACCTCACATGCCTCTCAACATCTGCGTATAGACCGATCCAATAATAATCCGCTTTGACTCTATGGAAGGTTCTGACGAAACCTTGATGACCTCCTTCCAGTGAGTCATGACAGCTCTGTAACACTTCTTGAACCATCGTTGTCGGTACCACTAGGCGGAGGACGATCTCGTTCATCCGATATTTGCCCCATCGACGGTTCTCACCGAAAAAATATAATAAACTGTCGTCGCTCAGCACAAATCGGTCCGCCATTTTCCAGGCGTCTCGGGCAGCTTTATATCCAAGACTCGAGCTTTCGCCCTTTAACACCAACTTGAGGTTGGCCCAGCGAAGCTCCTCGTCTTGAGCCCTGCCAACTCTATGGCGTCGTTCTTCTTGCACCTCTAATGGGTCGATAACCTCAGCACTAGGCGACCGTTCGGGGATATTTCACCATTTTTAACGTGAGAGGACTCGGTGGTAGCGTCATTCGGTCGATCCGGTGGAACGGGTTCCACGGGTGACGCTTCAGAGTCCACATCAGGGGTGTCCGCAAATCACTCGCTTCTTGGCGGCCTGGGTTTGTTGCCTAGTTATAGCTGTTATGAACCTCGGTTTAAGTGCGAAATCGAAACAATTACCACGCTGAGTCACCATATTCTCGGACAGAGACCTCAGGGTACTGACTTGTGTGACTTCTCGGTTCGGCCTCTCATAGATGACCTCGTGAATTCGGTTTAGTTGTTCCAGCTTGCTCTTCGACTCCTTGGTTATTGTTGGCTTCCTTTGCCGCCAACGTCTCTCCTGCCAGCGAGTCCGCCGAAGCGTTGTATTCTGTGACGTGGAGATATCTGACGGATTGAAACCTCGCAACGAGCTCTCGGTGTCGGTGTATGTTCAGCTGAGTCACAAGCGACTCCTTCAGGCACGCGATCACCCCTAGAGATTGCTGGATTGTGCGTCTCGAGTCACCAACGACGACTAGGTCGGTTGCACCATAGGCTTGCGCTGCGCGTAAGTCCTCGTTCATACCCATGTACTCCGCTTGATTCACTGTTGTGTTCTCGAGATAAGCACTCGCAGCGATCTCTATCTTCCAGTCAGGGAGAATCCATGCACAGCTTCCATACCCTCCATGCTTCGGTGTTTTGGCCGAGCCGTCGAATGACAGAACGAAACCGCGATGGTCGTTCGGCAGGCGTGCGTATAGCAGCTCCGGGTCCATCCGAACCATCGGAGTCCGTTTGGAGGGTGGTGCGACGCGTTGTAAAGCCATTTCTAGCCCCACAAAATTTGTGATAGTGGAATGGAGCAGTTGGGCGAATGCACTGTCATCCTCGGTGACTCGGTGGATCACCAGGTGCCACGGAGACAGCATGACCGCGAACTGGGTGGACCGTCCGAAGAGTGTCTTGGACGTATTAAGCCACCCCAATGTCGAAAACCTGGTATAGGCATGGATCGAGCGCCCGGCCAACTGAGTGTAGCATGTCTTTAGCAGTAGTAGCAGCGCTAACACCTCCTTCTCGGCCGGGTGGTAATTCACTCCATTGTCTTTCAACACACGGTCACAAAAACGAACCGGATGCGTGACCCCATCATACTCTTGCATAAGCGTAGTACTCAGAGCCCAGTCGTTGGCAAACAGCATCACATGGACCTCTTTGGCTCCGTCAAAGTGCTTCAGAATAGGTGCATCAGCAACTTTCGTTTGAAGCGCTTTGAAGCTTCGTTGAACAGTGGACAGGTCTCCACCGGGTCCAAAGTCCTCCTCCCGCACTTGATAGAGGGCTGCACCGTAGACCGCGAAGTCTTGGATAAACCGACTATAATATTCAGTGCACCGAGGAAGGCTTGTACACCCTTCTTCGTCTTTGGGAACGTGAGCTCGGCGATAGCTTTAAGCTTCTTCGCATCAGCTCGCAACCCTTCCCGTGAAACCGCGTGAGACAAGAAATCGACCGTGGGTTGTACAAACATACTCTTGGTAAAACTGACACTAATCCGGCATTCTTCGAAGCGACTCAATAATCGGTCTAATGTCCCGAGGCAGGAGTCAAATGACTCACCGCCGAAACATATATCATCAACGAACGACCGTCGTCCAAAAACTGGCACTAGCGAGGACTGATCGGCCTCGCCGCTAACGAACATGTCACCCCGTGGGTCGTGCACGACCGCGGAGAGGGAGACAAGGATATCCGAACTTTCACGGTCCGCCTCGAACCGAGTTCGGCCGTGGATAGCAGCGTCGGAAGGTGAACCACCGACGGCTGCATCTGCAGCCTCAGCCATCCGAACACGTTCCGCGAAGGCGGACCAACCACCCCGGGGTTGAACGCACCCCCACAGAGCGTTGTCAATCATCCGCTGATAGATCATCGGGGCGATTTTTAATCCAAACGGCACTCGAAGCCACTCGAAATGCTCCAGTGCACAAACAAAAGCAGATATCTTCCGAGCTCTCTGAGTCATCATCACTGCCCAGAATCCCCTGGCAGCATCAAGGGAGCAGTACCACAGATTCTTCTCCATGTCCGTAAGCAGGTCATCAACCAAGGGCATCGCGTACTCCAAAATAGCCGTAACGGAGTTTACCATCTTGTAATCGATACATAACCGAATATCCACTCCGTTTTTCTTCAAAACAATCACAATAGGCGATGCCCATGGGCTATCCGAGAAGGCGATGAGACCCGCCTTCAACAATCCCTTCAGCAACTCATAAAGGTGTTTCAGATGTCGAAGTGGTATCCTCCGAGCCTTCTGTTTGATAGGTGGGTGCTCTTTAACATCGATATCGCACACCACGCCGTAGGCAGGTGGTGGTAGAGAATTCCCACTCGATATCATGATTCGGTCATGGCTCTTCAAAACCTTCACCACGCGACCCTGCTGCTCTACGCTCAGAGACGGGTGCCGAACATGTGGTCCAGTATAGTCGAGCGTAGTAGAGGCAGCCTCGGTAAGGTCCGGCAGAAACGCCAATTCGCGGGCATAATCTTCAAACTCAATAGCATTACCGGGGTGTTCTGACGTATTCGGAGCGTCGCGATCACCCCAATCTTCTGACACTGTAGCGGCAGCGAGATAGGCTCCTTCTAGCTTCAGTTGCGCCACTTCCAAATCCTCCGACACCCTATCAGAGTGTGTAGCAGGTTTCGGACACGCCTCCGCTCGGTGCACCACCTCTGCTACCATCTCTGGCAAAGGTTCTGTCGTAGCAGCGGCGCACTCCGCCTGATCACGCCTATCAGACATGCTCCTTTTTGAGGATTCGCTCGGTCGTCTCCGGATCTTTGTGGGAGTCGTATACTGCACTCTTTCCACCGCCGATGGTTGGGCTGCCAGCCATCGTTTGTAGATCTCGCCTTCAGCCTTATAGAGATCTGAGTCTCTTGAACGGGAGTAAGCGAGGACTCGCCACTCGTTATACTTGTCCG
>BSXT01000528.1:0-13069 GCA_030267785.1 Phytophthora fragariaefolia | reverse complement strand
AAATTCTGCTCTGATTTAATAATTAGGGGTCCTGTAACCCCATATGTATCTAATCCTAGATCCCTATACAAATATCAAGTGTGAACAGAGCCTTCGGCTAATCACGCGACCGACGACTCGGGCTAAGTACTAATAGTGTGCCCGCCACTAATCCGAGTGTTTAAAACACTCCCCGCAATACTGACTACTCAGAGTACTAAACCGGTTTTGTATTAGGACCGACTGAGCCCGCTGAGTACCTGTCACTCAAACGCGGTAAATGCCAATCTTGTCCGTCCGGGCCAATCAGGAGATCCGATGGCCTTTCACCCGAAGTTTCAACACCGTTAGACCTCGGCGGGGAGCTTTCCGTGCCCGGTCGAATTCCAACACCTCACTCCTGTCGATGGTTCTTTCGTGTTGTTGCACCGCGCCCTATTCCTCGTCCCGACCGGCAGCAACTGCCGCTTCCTCTTGTTCTTTCCATTCCGTTGTTCGCTGTTCCAACGCAGATTACCCGGGTCAGGCCTTGCGAGCGATAAGACCGGGGTTCTTATGCTCGCGGCCCGTTTCCCGACCCGTTCTCGTCGTTCTCCACCGTACCAGCCGCCGTGTCTCCCCCGGCTGCCAGATTGGCTTGCTTTAGGTTGCAATCTCTTGCGAAGTGCCCCGTGAGCCCACAGTAGAAACACTCCGTACCTTCTCTCGGCTTGAACGGTCGCTGGGGTGCTCTACTTGCCAGGTAGCGCTCATGGTGGCACAGCCGCCCTTCGCGCGTCGCCAGCTCCGGGTTCGCCGGGCAGCTGGCTGCTCGTGATCCGCCTCCGTACTTGCTCTTTATCTCGAATGTCTTAGCAGACCGCCGCGCCTTCTGGTCGCCGCCAGGCCTCTTCGCCCCCTCGTAGCTGGTGTTCCCTCCCGTGGCTTGTGATTTCGGCCCGTCCGCCGCACTGCCTTGCGCTCCCAGGGGTACCGGCTGGAATCCCGGTGGAATTGCTTTCCATCATTCCCCTGTACTGGCTTTTCCAGCTTCCACAAGGCGCCCTTCCGATTCGTACCGTGGTGGCTTCGGGGCCACACCCCAGCCAGAATCGTAGCCAGTGACCACACTCCACGAACTACTACCGACTGCAGACTTCTCGTGACCCCCTGCCGCCGAACGCGGCGTTGCCAGTGGCCCGCGCCCGCGCGCGGCTTCCCGCGCATCCCAGGCCGACATCGCCTCCTCGACGCCGATACCATAGCCTTCGCCATAGTCTCCGACTTGTGGGATCGCCACGTTTAAAACCTCATCCAGCGCCTTGGGACGGTGCCCGCGGACGTGCGTAGCTCCCGATCTCGCCGCGCTCGGCAATTTCTCGAAGTGCTTGCGCATAGTCTACCAATCGTCCCCCCCGCATCTGCTTCCGATTGTTCATCAAATCGACCACCTCGGGACCGAAGAGATGCGACATATACATTGCTCGGAGCATGTCACCTAGCATACTGATGCTCTCCTCCTCTGATTGCACGGATTCCATCACCGTCGCAAACCAGCGCTTCGCCTCACCGTCCAAGTGTGCGGCAACCTCATGGTATAGCTGATTCTCGTTCCGCTCAATCGCCATCGTAACGGCTTGCCGACGTACCTACGCTCGTGCAATTTTCAGCCACGTGCTCACTGGCATGGAGTCGTCCAATCCCTTGAATTTCGTGAGCATCAAAGCTTTCACTTCCTCGCGAACAACAAACGGTGATACCGTTCCCGTTCTCGTTGCGTAGTTTGCCGCGGGTGTCCCGGTGCTTGCATTGGTGGTCGCACCGCGCCCGCACCCCTTGTCCCGCTGCCATCTCTCGCCGTCAAGTCAATCGCAGAGCTGTTGTGATCATTGTCACGCTGGGAGCCATCGCCGTTTCTCATCGTCGGGTTAGTGCCGGATGGTTGCTCACCGCCGATCTTACCGGCCGACCCGCTTCTTCGACCGCCACCGCCACCACCGCCTGGTTGCTCCATGGTCGCGCTGCCAAGGCCGCCGCTGGCCGATCCCAGTGGTGTAGTCCCGGACGCACTGGAGATCTCCGATCCCTCCAGTGTTACCGTCCCGTCGTCAGCCTGCAGCGTTACCGATGCCGCCGGCTTTTGCTGCACAGCGGCGGTCGCTGCCCAGCAAAAGACGGCGGCATCGGTAACGCTCCATTGAAGCAGCACGTCGGTGCGCTCTCTGATCGCGCACCTCCGTACTCGTAGTCATTCGCCTAGTCTACGTACCCAAATCACAATCACAAATACCCCCTTGTCAACTCTCCGTTCTCCGATAATCCCTTCCCTATTACGCTGCGGGGTTCGGCCACGGGGCTCAGCTCGCAACGTTAATCCCTTTCAACGTGGCCAGTGAGCCTCTGTATGACCACCATGCAACTCTCGCCTTCCCTGCCCATGTCCCGTTCCCTATCTATCTCCGTCACGGTGAGTAACCATGTGTACACGAACTGCCATGCGTCAGCAGCTAGGCCAGCGGGATCGGAGCCGACTGCCAGCAAGTGCGGGCTCTAACGACGTCCAACTAGACAGTTACCAGCCCCAACGACCAGCCGACGTTTGGGGACAGGGACGGCTGGGAGGGAGCTCTAATCGCGGCGACCTGAGCCCCGGCAGGTCCTAGGTTCGCTCCCGAGCCACATACCGGACATGCATATAAAGGGAGCCGCACATCGTGACCGCACACGAGCGAACTCGTGTTCTCGAAGTTGGTCCGTCTCGGCCAGGTTGCACCGCCAGCCGTGGCGCATACTGAGCCTCCGTGGTCTCTCTCCACGGTGCCGCCACTCTACTTGGTCATCGCCCCCAATAATGCACTGCCCGCCACTATCACCTTACCGCTCGTTAACGCCCGTGCTTCGATGATCTGCCCGGGTGCCTGCATCTAACACCCGACAGCTGGCGGGTCAGAGCGCCTGGAGGTCCAGACGGCCGATTCAGCAGATTTGCATGTTAGAAGAAAGACAGCCTATAAAAAGCAAATACAGTTTGGAACTTGCTCAGCAGAGAGCAAGCGGTTCGGCAGAGAACCGGACGATACATCAAAGTTAACTTTAGTTCGATCGCAGATTCGAACTCCGTGCAGGTCCAGCGCGAGAACATGGAACCAAGCGATGATGACGTCGTGGCTCGATCGCCCTCGCAGTGCCGTGACCAGACGGCCATCGAAGAGCTCGCAGCCCGCGCCGGTGGCGATGCAGTTGAAGAGTTCCGCGTCGCTGGCGCCGCATTCCCCAGGTCTGAGGCTTCAGATCCCGAAACCTTTCGATCCAGCAGACGGCACCGAGGCCGACGAGGCCATGCTGACGGTTAGCCCCGTGACCGGGGGACGACGTGTGGCTGCAGCGCCGGCGCTCCCGCAGCCCCCGCGGTTTGTAGGCAGGACGATGCAAGATCGAAGAGACTTCATGCGTCAGTACGAGACGTACGTGGCAGCAATTAACGCCCTCCAGACACAGTGGGGTGGCGCCTTCGCAATGCCCGTCGGTGCGTGCATCGAGTCGGAGACGAAGCGCATGGTGGTGCGTTACGAATATTACCTCGCTCCTCATCTCGTCGGGGAAGAACAGTGGATTGGGTACTTTAAATAGGCGAAATCTCCCTCCCACGTTGACTATGTTTCGGTTGACGAGGCGATGAAGAAGCTTCGCATGAAGACTACGTGGCCCGACCCGGAGAGCAGAATGATGAGCCTCCAAGCGGACCTGGAGACGATCCTGGATCCGTTTTAACTTGATTGAGTTGGCTTTTGAGCATGAGCAGCGGCGTATCGTGAGGTACTTGGCGAACGCGCTGGCTCCAGTGAGTTTCAAGTCGGTAATTTGGACCAAGCTGACGCTCCAAGAGAATAAGATGTACAAGAATGAAGTGGTGCCGTTCTGCTCCTGGGTGACGCAGCTCATGCGGGAGTTCATGACTTGGGAGCGCGCTGCCCAAGCCGCGTCACCACCTGACCCAGCGTCGCAATCGCAACAACCTCGTGGTTCCGGTCGGGGTCATCAGGGAGTACGAAGTGCTGGTGCTGGCCGAGGCGGGCGCGGAGGTCAGAGCGGGCACGATCGGTCGGATGGTGGCCGAGAAAGTCGCAATCACCAGGATGGAGTTGGTTCAGGACCTCCCGTGGCGCCTATAGCAGCGGGCAACGATCCGAAACTCGCACGAGGAGCTTGTCTGAAGTGCAATTTGGCTGACCATCAAGTGCGTGACTGTCCGAGATGCGAGCCCGGTGAAGCTGCACAACGGCTGAAGGATAGGCGCTAACAGCGGGATGCTGCGCGAAACATGGACATTCGTAGGTTCGACGTCGTTGACGCCGATAGACATTATTCTAAGGCGAATGGTGTTGATGTGGATCAAGGAACAGTTGACGCCAAGGTTGATGGTGTGGCAGTTGTTGCTATCCTCTTGGACTCCGGCGCAGATACATCTCTGGTGGCTCGAGGTGTGTTTGATGCCCTGGAACAAGCGGGCAAATCGGTATCGGCCCGCTCTGTCGACGAAGTGCAGCTGAATCCCGTTGGTGGACAAAGTATCAATGTGAGCCGCCAGGCAACGTTCGGGGAAGTTGTGATAACCACCTCCGCCGGGCCATTGATGCTGCGAAATTTGACGTGTTACGTTGAAGAGGAAAATGATTCAAAGGATGTGATGGTCGGGCGGCCTATCATGCGCATCCTAGGCTACTCGATCGACAAGCTGCTGGTAAAGGCAAGGGAAGTGAACCCCGAGTGGGAGCTTTCGCCAACCGAGTTGGAGAGCGACAGTCATGAAGAAGTGCCGACCGCTATGCAGCGTGTCTGTAGCCTTCAGGCTGCTACTCGTGACCCACCTGAAGTGGAGGCCGACGCGGACATTATTGAACGATATGAAATGAGAACCGCGCTGCAAATCATGCAGCCGACGTCACTAAGCGACGTGATCCGATTCTTAGAGAAGAAGGTTGAGTTGGCAAAGAAAATGGTTTGACTCTCGATGGTGGCACCAAACTGCGCGCGCCATCGTGAGTGTGAGAGCCGATTGTTTTTGTGTTGATTTTGGGAACGACCCTCCCGTTCGCGTTGCGCCCATGCAGGTGCGTCTGAAGGCCGGTGCGCGTCCAGTGAGAGCGCAGCCTAGCCGTTATTCTCCAAACAACCGAGCGTTCTTAGACCGCCATACTGCAGCGCAGCTTGCGCACGGGCTCGTGTTCAAGAATCACCGAAGCGGGTGGGCGTCAGCGCCAAGAATTGTTCGCGAACGTGAGCAAGAAACTGACCCCACTGCGGACCCGAGAATGACCATCGACACCAGAAGTGTTAATGAACGTACCGAGCCGATGCCGTGCCAGATGCCCGTGATGGATTTGGTCCTGGGAGATCTTGAGGGAGCCCAGGTGTACTTCGTTCTCGACTGGTTCAGAGGCTATTGGTAACTTCCCTTACACCCCGATTCGCAAGAGCTGCATTCCTTCGTGACGCATCGTGGCGTCTACACTCCGACTCGTGTGCCCATGTGGGCCACAGATGCTGTTGCATATTTTCAGCGACCAGCTTGGTGATGGGATACTGACATGGCTCGACGACATCCTCGGCTACGCGGAAGATGAAGCTGCCTTGTTGACGCTACTTGATAAGGTCCTGGCACGTTGTGAGTCGTACGGCCTAAAGCTTCACGCAAAGAAGTGTACGTTCTTCTCCACTGAGGTCAAGTGGGGTGGGCGAATTATTTCGGCACAAGGGGTGAAGCACTGCCCCGAACGGGTACAAGGTCTAGTGGACATGCAACTGCCACGGACTGGAGCGGGCCTGCAGCAATTCCTTTGTGCAGTCAACTGGATGCGGCAGAGTATTCCGGAATATACTCGCATCTCGGCGGTCCTGTATGACGCCCTCGGGCTTGCAGCCAAGGTCGGCGGATCCAGAAAGAAGAAAATGCTGGCTAACGTCGATCTCGTAGATGTGGCTTGGGGTGCACAGGAGACTGCTGGATTTGAGGACGTTCGTCAAGCTCTGCTGCGCATGGTGCCCTTAGCCTACCCAAGTCCGTCAAGCGAGGTCTGTTTGTACTCCGACGCCAGTCAGGACTTCTGGGGCGCGGTGGTCACCCACTGGAGCCGGACAAAGTCCAACTGCCTCTGGAGGAGCAACATCACCAGCCGCTTGGTTTTCTGAGCGGAAGATTTGTTGGAGCAGTGCAACGTGGCTCACCATTGAGAAGGAGGCTTTCGCCATCATTGAGTCGACCCGCCGGCTAGAGTGCTTGCTGCTGAGAAAAAGGGATTCCGGCTGTTCACTGACCACCAGAATCTGGTCTACATCTTCGAACCCTATGCGACTGAAAGCGCCATGGCGAGATATCAGGCTGATAAGCTGCAACGCTGGGCAATCTCCCTCTTTGCGTTTCAATATGTGAGAGAGCACGTGCCTGGAGAAGTCAACGCATGGGGGGATCTGTTGAGCCGCTGGGGAGCTGGTTCTGCGCTGAAGCAAGAACGTACTTCCAGACGAGTAGCCCGGCTAGCGCTAGTGCAGCGCGTCTCACCGTTATAGGATCCTGCGTTTGCTTGGCCTGCGGAGACCGCGATTCTGGCGCTGCAGCAGGTGGCCCGCGACGACAACTCGGATTTGCAGGGTGCCCAGTGGAGTGAGCAACGTCAGCTTCTATTGAGGGCGGCTGGCCAGGTGTGGATCCCCGGAGATTCTACTGACATGCAGCAGCGGCTCTGTGTGGTAGCCCACGCTGGGGCTAGTGGCCACCGAGGTTCTCGAGCAACAACGCAAGCGTTAGAGACCGTGTTCTATTGGCGTACGATGGCGAAGGACGTAGCTGATTTTGTAGCAGGCTGTCTGCACTGCATGGCTACGGCTAGCGGACGCATTCCGCGCCCGTTTGGCGAGACGTTGAAGGCGACGAAGCCAAACGAAGTCCTGCACTTCGACTACCTGACCATGGTTGAAGGCGAAGGTGGCATTAAGTACATTCTCGTTCTAAAAGACGGGATGAGCGGCTATGTTGAGTTGATAGTGTGTCTTCAAGCGAACTCGGACAACGCGTATCACGGACTACAAGATTTGTTCAAAAGGTTCGGCGTCGTTCGCCAGGGGTCTCCGACCAGGCGGCTCATTTCCGCAACCAAGTTGTGGAGAGCTTGCAGCGTGCGTTGGGCGCCCAGCATCACTTCACGACCGCGTATACTCCGTGGGCACACGGCACTGTAGAGGTCGTGAACAGTGAAGTTTTAAAGAGCATCAAGGCCTTGTTGAGTAAGCATAAGTTACCTGTCCGGGACTGGCCCTCCGTACTGCCCGTGGTGCAGTCCGTGTTGAACGGAATGCCAGCCGATCGACTTGGTGACAAGTCACCGCTGACAGCGTTTACAGCCTTACCAGGCGCCACACAGCTTCAACATATTCTCCACCCGCGTAATCCTGTGGACACGACCGTGCGGTGGGTGGACCAGGAGATTCTCGCTCATCTGTGGAAGGTTTGAGTTGCCCTGGATGGGATGCATGCAGAAATGGTTGATGCCAGCGATAAGCGTCGATGAGCGGCATGTGCGCGGCACGAACGCCGCCAAGGTGTCAAATTGCAAAAATTCAGTGAAGGCGATTTCGTTCTGGCGGCAACTGCAACTGGCCGGAGCGGACACTAGTTCGCGTTGGTTTGGCGTGTGCCCAAGAAGCTGGTGCGCGCCTTGAACGATACTTTCGAGGTTCAAGATATCGTAGCCCCGTTCGAGGTCTCCATCCGGCATGCATCGCGGTTGCAGCTGTACCGGGACGCCGCACGCAACAGGGTTGAGGAGCTCCAGGAGCAGGCCATCTTCGGTGAAGGGGGACACCTCGTCGAAGCGCTTCGAGCCTGTCGTCTCAGCCCTGAAACTCAACGGTGGGAAATTCTCGTGAAGTGGTTCGGTCTTGACGACATTGAAGCGTCCTGGGAACCGGCCGAGGTGATTAAACAAGATGTGTCTATGTTGTTTGAAGCGTTCGTCGCAGCGTCGCCGGGGGACCCGCAGCTGGCGCGCCTCACTACGGCATTGGATTCAACTGACCGCCCGCTCCGGGTGCCAGCCACGCGACGTCTGCCCCGCCGTCGGGGCGTCGGCACACGTCAGGCCGCTCGCCCGCAGTAGCTTTCCACGAATGGAGGGGGAAGAGATCTATCCGGGTGCCTGCATCTAACACCCGACAGCTGGCGGGCCAGACCGCCTGGCGGTCCAGACGGCCGATTCAGCAGATTTGCATGTTAGAAGAAAGTCAGCCTATAAAAAGCAAATACAGTTTGGAACTTGCTCACAGAGAGCAAGCGGTTCGGCAGAGAACCGCACGATGCATCATTCGGCACAATTCATGTATTTAGTCTCGACTCGTCCCTATCCAGCGACAAATCTTGACTGAGGGTCGAGCTGCCAGGCCGCAGCTCGGTGCCCCCGCTTACTTCTACCTCCTATCCACTTTGTCCTGTACACGGGTGCCTCGCTACTTGCTTGGACCTCTCCCTCTTCGCGCTCCATCTCCCGTCTCGGGGCTCCTCAACCTCTTGTGGCGCTTCCGATGTCACCTCTCCGCTCCTCATACTCGTCCGCCTTCTACAGTAGCAGGGCACATCTATCCTCCTTGCGACCGTTGAACTTCAACCATGACCTTCTATTTGTGGACCTAGCACACTGTTACGGATACACACTCCGCCACCGACGCACTACGGTGCACCACGCAAGTTAGTTGCCCTGCTCGGTAATGTTGCACGTGGGGCCCCGCTCGCGTTCTCAAGAGGAGTGGCAGGACACCATACTACAATGCGTTGTTTTGCATATTTCAAACGGGAACCTTCGAGGTCTACCTTCTCACTACGAGGACAAGGATGTTGCCTACACCAACTCATGTGATAAATAGCAACAACCAATAAGTGCACAATTTAAAAGAAAGAAGAAATTACAATTTCATCTTCTTCTACATGACCGCTCTGAAGGCTGAAGAATCAAGTGCACCGACGCCGGAGAAGGCGATGGTACAGTATTATAAGTGAAGCTTAACTTAAACCCTCAAAATTTTATTCAGGAACAATCCGTTTGATTCGCCTTCATCCTGCCGGGCAGTAAAAGCATGATTGCATCACGTCACGGTAATCCTCCAATTAATCTAAACGCCAGATGTTTTGGCATATGATTGTATCCGTGAGCCAATTTGAGACTCCCGTTCTGATCAATGATCGGTTAGCCCAAATTGAGCCCTTTCCCCAAACTTTTTCGTGACGGAGACAATTTTTTTAAGCGGCTGTAGCTCCTAAACGGCGCAGAATTCGTCAAATCTGACCTCCAAATCGGATTCTACGGTCGCGAATTACCCTTATATCTAACTATCGCATATGGAAAGTCACCATCATTCTTGTCGAATCTGACCTCGAATTTTGGCACACACTATTATGGCCGCGACTGCTGTCACATACAATTTCAAGATAAAGTACGAGTATGTGACCAGTTGTGACTCGAGTTTGTGTCACATACTGCGTAATTTAAGCAACAATTCCACTGTGTAATGCCACATAAAATAATGCGTAATTTAACCGGGTCTTCCATAGTGTAATGTTACACAGCTTTGTTGCTGGTACATGTACGGTTAACATTTACTGTACATGCTCTAGCTCCACTGCGGTCTTGTTACATGAGAGTCATGGACCCCGTCTCCATCTGCCATACCATCGCCCCCTTCATCCTTATAGCGACAAAGCTGACAAACACTGTGGCGCCGCCGAAGTGGGCATCGCTCGATCACAGCCTCACCCGCGCGTTCGGACGAGTCCAGTTCGACTTCAACGCCCACGAGCAGCGGCAGCCGCGCGTCTGGTTAGCGAAGTATTGGCTGTGCCCCGCTTTGTGCTCTGACAGCACTGCATGTCAGACACGGCGTAGTGGCCGCTGCAGTGTGCATGTAAATGCTGTTATTAAACAGCATTTACATGCTACTACAACATAGCTGTAGTGAAAAAGACAGTCGGAACAGCAAGACTTGCTATGATGTTGATACGTGCATTAATACATCTAAAAACTGCGTAATACCGGTAGCTAGACCATTCGCTACGCAAGATAACTTGGCGCAGACCAAGGCAATCACGACACGTGGACGTCGTTCAGCTGGTGCGTAGTGTCGTTGAACACGTAGCGCGTCCACGGTCCTTGATGCGTGCGGTCCTTGGTGCGTGCGCTCATGTTCGGTCGTCAGGGGCCAATGCGTCGCGGCAAATCCCGCCCCGCGTCCTCCGTGTTGGAAGATGTAGTCAGAGGAGCTGTGGTTGAAGTACCTCGCGTGGGTATGCTGTGCAGGAAGATTCTAGCCACAAAGGAACCAGGAGGAACCGCAGTAAGGCTCCAAGCCGGAATACATGTTTACTTTCCATTTTGTCCACTCGCGCACAAGTGTTGAAGCTTTCTTCACTCCGCATCTGGAAAGGACAACACGCTTGATGGACACGCGGCGGGCTGCTTGTCTTCGAGCTAGCTTTTTGTCGAATGAGTGGTTGCAACCATATATTAGTTTTTACATTACCCTATAAGTTTTTACAAGCGAAAATAAATATTTTCGCTCTAACCGTCAATAAATTACAGTCGCATACTCGTACTTTCTCTTGGAATTGTATGTGGCAACAGACACTCCGAACTATTATGGACAGTACAATATCCGAGCTCGAGATACATGGCATACATGGCAAGACGTTCTACGGCGTTCGAGGCTGTACTCCCAGCGAGGTGGCAGCGTGGTCCAGTACAGCAAAACGGAGACAATCTTTTCTGTCATCGACCACAGAAAATGCAGATCAGCCAGATCGTACAGCGCGCGGTTATTACTGTTGGCCGGGTACCTTTTCATGCTAGGCCGGGTTAGCGCATCCATTGGGCTTCACGCGTATACTACAGAATCAACTGACTCGCTTTCATTAAGGATAGTTACTTTTGACTCGCTACTTCGTACTTTTACTGTGGCTACACGGTGCATGACGCACACGATCAGCCGCCATGCTCGGCAATGACTGCTTCATCTCGACGGCGCTGATCGGTGAAATGAGGGTGGACACACCAGCCCAACTACACGATCGCTCTACTTCGTCTTCGTGGCCGGAGTCGCTGTGGGTGTTAGCTTGGGGGTGACACTGGGCGTTGCCTTCGGGGGAGACGACACTGTCTCGTTCGTCGCTTTCGGGATTTCTGGCGCCTTTGACGGTGTTGGAAGCGCCGTCGAGTTGGCGGGCTTTGAGGCTTCCGGTGTCTTGGACGGGATTGCTGTCGAATTTGTCGGCAGCTCCGTCGCGTTGGTGGGCCTGGACGCTTCCGGCGTCTTGGACGGGATCGCTGTCGAATTTGTCGACGTTGGCTTGGGCGTTCCCGGGGTCGATGAGGGAACCGGCTCCGTGGTCTTCGGAGCTGCCGTCGTCGCTTTGGGCGTTGCCGTCGTCGCCTTTGGCGTTGCTGTTGTCGCCTTTGGTGCCGCGGTTGTCGCCGTTGGCGTTGCGGTTGTCGCCTTTGGTGCCGCGGTTATTGGTTTCAGCGTCGTCGCTGCCGCCCTCAGCCGACGGGAGTCGTGGGCAGAGTTCGACTCGATGCCTTGAGCAAAGTTCATGTCCATCGAGTCGTTGATCTCGGACGCCTCCTCACTGCTTTCATCATCATCCTCAACCGGAAGCGTCAACATACTGTCACTGTCGTCGACGCTCTCGTCGGGGCCACGGAGCAGCGTTGAAACGCTTTCGTCGCTCTTTGACGGAGGGTAAGCTTCGTCGACTACTTGGCCCGATGCCCGATCAGCTGACGCTGCAGTGATGACTGCCACGCAGACAGCGCTGACAAGGAGGTGGTGCAGGAGCTTCATGGTGCTCGGGTGTCCTTAGAGACACGCAGGTCTGGGCCTTGCGGCTGGCTGGGTTTGCTCGCTTGCTTGTTTGCTTTGAACTTGGCACTTTCAAGATTGACAGGCTGGAGCGCCGGAACCTTTGGCCACCACCAGACCAGGCTTGAGGGCTGCATCGTAATGGTTGCATCGTAATGGCTGCATTGGCCCACAGAAAGATAAAGTCGCGAGGCGAAGACTATTTCACGTCGATCCTCGTCGTGGCGTTCTTGGTCGATGGCTGTACTGTCGTCGTTGTTCTTTGTCCTTTGTCCCCGCACGTGTTGAGGAGGAGGCGAGCGCTGGGGTTGAATAAGGTTTCGAAGCCTGTGCCGACGGCACCTTACGGTGACCACCTGTCTCCTAGTGGCGAATTTATCGATCCTACCCAGGCTGATCGCAAACTACGGTTGCAGGCTGATCATAACCACGGTTGCGGGGCAAGGAATCCGATGACCGCAAGCCGTAAGATCAGGAACCAAGCGTCGAAGGCCGGGCGTCGAAGGTCGAGAACCAAGCGTGGTGAGGTCGAGAACCATAACCAACGTGCTGCAGATGTGTGAAATCAGCGTATGACATATGAATGGCGAAGGGAAGAGACCAAGTGTACGTTCGAGTTGATGTGACTTGGGAGAGTAACACGAGTAGGTGATAGTTCGTCCGGGATTAAGTTCATGAGACTAGTTCCTTGGCTTTTACATATTCACATTTTCAGAGGTTCCTTTTTTTCTGGAGACGCACATCCGGTTATGCATTCAATTTGACGAGGCATTTCTTCCGCGTATGCTTATTGGCAACACGATCGGTACTATCCGAGCTCGAGATACATAGCATACATGGCTAGACGTTCTACAGCGTTTGAGGCTGTAATCCCAGCGAGGTGGTAGCATGGTACAGTACAGCAAAACGGAGACACTCTTTTCTGTCATCGACCACAGAAATGCAGATCAGCCAGTTCGTACAGCGCGCGGCCATTACTGTTGGCCCGCCACCTTTGCACGCTAGGCCGGGTTAGCGCATCCATTGGGCTTCACGCGTATACTACAGAATCAACTGACTCGCTTTCATTAAGGATAGTTACTTTTGACTCGCTACTTCGTACTTTTACTGTGGCTACACGGTGCATGACGCACACGATCAGCCGCCATGCTCGGCAATGACTGCTTCATCTCGACGGCGCTGATCGGTGAAATGAGGGTGGACACACCAGCCC
>BSXT01000525.1:0-15068 GCA_030267785.1 Phytophthora fragariaefolia | reverse complement strand
AGCACAGGATAGGTGTAAGGCTCAGTCCCGAAACTTCTTTGCGACACTCAAGTGGATTTCTCCCCTTCGGTCCAAGGACTTCCGAGTTCCGGCTACCAGAGCTGTCCGATAACGCAGCCCCCCCCCGTCTCTCGGTCGTCGGTGTACTCACCCCTCAGACCCGTGCCCAACAGGAGGGACACGTTAGACGATACCGTCCAGGCGCGCCCCGATAACGCGCAGCTGAAGACGAAGACCCGTGCTGGTCCAGATAACGCCACACAAGACCGCGTCGGCCCCGATAACGCCACGCAAACCCCAAGACCGCGACGCCCCGATAACCGCGCGCGACCAAGGGCAAGACAGGAGAACAGACGGATCAACAACAAGACCGTCCCAGTAAGGAAGACCATCTACTCAAGGTTCAAGTGAGTTCGTGACCCTATCCTGAGATACATCACTCAAGTACCGGGGAAATACCCGACGCGACTGCCGATAGCGGACGCGACAGGTTTGTGCGAGGACGACTTTGCGGATTTCCGCGAGGGCGCTACTCCACAATGGTGCCGCGACCCGGGAGTGCTACGCCGGAAGATGGAGTAACGATCAAGCAAGAACCCGGAGTGGATGCGCCGTCGATTGGAAGGTCGTCGACGACGAGTGAGCAAGAGAGACCGGACGCGTCGGGGAGCTCGGTGGGAACCTTCACGATCGGTCGTGGTGCCAGCGACGAACAAGAGGGCTACCAAGAACAGTTTACTGTTCCCGATGTGGCTCCCCACGGAGCCACCCCGGACTCTGGCTTACGCCAAAGTCCGACCGGTCTGAAGCCTGAAAAGGCGGAAGACCAAAACCCACCCACCGCCAAAACTGCCGCCAAGCGCAAGTCCAAGAAGACGAAGAAGAAGAAGAAGTAGAAGCTACGCGTGCCTGAATCCGCCGGCGAGAAGCTGCCCAGGACGGGAGGCAAGAACGCGGGACGCCCGTACACAGCGGAAGACCTCGACTACGCCTTATGCAAGACGCAGCTCGCCCGAATGCTAGAACGCGACCCGATCCTGAGCTTCCTTCGTCCCAAGCTGATCAGCGAGCTAACCGGACCGACCCAAGGACCGGACTGGAAAAGCATTGTCGATGTCCGGATGGCAGTGCACGCGCTCTTCAGAATCTTTCGAGAAGCGGGTTTCGTGATGGGCGCCTTCGAGATGGAGAAAGTGTTCGACAGGGAGCTGGCGTCCTGGGAAGATTCGATTAGAGCCGTGACGGGCCCCTTGACCGGATTGGTCGGGATGGTTAAACACGAGGCCCAACCGCCCCGAGACGATTGGAAGGCAGTTCAGCCCCCTCCGTTTCCATCGCCATACACGTCGAGCGTGGGCTCAGATAGCAGCATCGAGTCCCCAAAACGGATGCCGATGTCGGGTCGCCTGCCGCGGAACATGCAGCTGACGGCCGCGCCCGAACGCACGGAGACCCCGCCTCCCGAGGACAATGCGATCCCCAAAGCAATGGGAGACGCGATCATCCGGCTGATGCAGGCGACGACAATACGCACCACGAACGTGCCAGCCCGTTCTGGGCCGACACCAACTGTCAGGACGACACCACCTGCGTCGACGGCAGATGTTGCCATGGCATCAGTGAGTTTACAATCAACGCCCAGGTCCAAGCGCCAAACGCGCGACCGGAACGAGGACCCAGAGGACTTGTTCGATCTGGAAACCGGGACGCCGGGAACCGCGGCCGCGGTCTCAACCGCAACGGCTGGAACGGGTCTTACTCGAGTGCGCCACTCCGCGTTCTCCGAACTCAAGGAATTCCACGGCCGAGATGCCAGCGATGAGAAAGCTCGAGCTTGGTTCATTCGCGTGATGTCTGCGTCGCGTCGTGACGGAGTGACGGGGGAAGAAGTGTGTGTGCTGCTCGTAGACTTGATGGCCGGACCTGCCCGCCAATGGTACTTGCGGCTATCCAAGAATGTCCGGAGATCGTGGACCGATCTCACGGAACAGTTCAGGATCCAGTACTGCGGCAAGGGCATGTCCATGGCGAGTCGCTATTACCACGCATCGAAGCACCCCGACGAGACGCCACTTGAATACTTGATCGGCTCAATGTGGCAGCCATGAGGGCCAAAATACCCTACGCGGACGGAACTGCCGAGGAGAGACGGGAGCATGTGGAGAGCAAGAGCTGGTCTCCCGTCTCACGCTCATGGAAGTCCCAAACGCATCCTCCCTGGAGAAGGAGCTGCGCGCTCGACAACGAGGACTCTTTCACCAGAAGAAGACTCTCTTCAGATCCGGCAGAAGGCGCCGGCGCCACCCGCACCGCCCCCGAGGGCGGTCCATGCGATTCACGCCACGATGGACGGTTACGACTCCGGACGGGAAATTTGCGACAGCGAAGACTTGTTGTTCGACCAGGACCGAGACGAGGATGACCGGTCCAACATGTTCGTGGCTGGTAAGACGCCTACGGGCGCGCCCTCCCGTTGCGAAGCTGGATCGGACAACGCGGGACGCGACCGTCCTAGATACCGACACTGTAGCTCACGTCGACATGTATATGGAGACAGCTGTATCTTGCTTACGTGCCAGAAGTGCGGTGGCCGTCACCCGACGGACCGCTGCCTGCGCACTTGCAAAGCATGCGGAGATGTGCACGACACCGGCGGGTGTCCCATGGAAGAGTTCTTCAACCAACTTCGTCAGTGGTATGATCCACATAAACACGCGGGGAAGCTGCCGCCGACCGCTGAAAAGATGTTAAGCTAGATCGCTCGCTGGGTCGGAAACCAGTACGAGACGAGCGATCCGTTTCAGTCTATGCATTTGTGACCAAGAAGTCGCGAGAGGTGGTTAGTGGAAACTCAGCTGCCCCAAACGATACTATATGTGAATCCAAACTGGTACGTACCACACAGGCCGGAGCTCCTCAGGTTGCGACTCTCGGCTTCGCGGATAAGCATGCACCCGAACCCCTTCTGGATGCCATTGCCTTGCAACCGGGAGAGCGACGCGGATATTGGAAGCATTATGCGCCACAGAAGTGGTACAAACAAGTCAAGATTCACGGGAAGCTGAACAACCGTCGTGGAGTGTTACTGCTCGATACAGGTGCCGAGGTGTCCATTCTGGACACCACCTTTGCTCGTGAGATAGGGTGCCTGGTTGATACAGATGTAACACAAAACTGCGTGTGAATCCGTGATGAGACATGCTACACGGTAGGAAGAACGAGAGTCACGATTACCTTGGCGGGCAACTTGTTTACTTCATGGATCTCTGAGCAGGAGGCTTGGTGGGTCAACACGCGATCCTGGAGATGGACCTCATGGTCCCGGCTGGAGTGCGCATCGACACGGCGGACGGGGCTGCCTGCCCGCCGGACGACGTGCGAATCCAACTGATCGGAAGACGACCCTTGTATGGTGCTAAGATGCATCCGATTTCCGTTGCGTCACTGCTGAGGATCGACCCAGGACGGACAAGAGACATCCCGCTAAGACTGGACCGAGCTGCACCGCTGCTCTGGGTGACGCGAGGGAAAGCCTGGGTCACCACACTCGTCAACGGGAGAATCGGACGGAAGTCGTATTTGCGCGTGACCAACATCGGAGAACGGAGAGTGACGCTTGTCGCGCACACCCCGGTGGGCTGCTGGACCCCGGCTAAGTCCATACCTCGGGCCTTCGGCTTCGTTCAGCTGGGTTCACGTTGATACCAAGAGTGACAGAACCTGGCGTACGGCGCCACCGGCGACGCTGATGACGTCTGGGTAGCCGAGGAGCCCAGTGCCCCTATGGTCGCCCGCCCGGCGTATCAGACTCCACAGAAAGTTCTGAGTTGGGGAGAAGAACGGCGCAGCCACCCGGAGGCGTCACAACGAAGCGCGACGCCCGTAATCGCCACAATCGCCGCCGCTCAGAATGCGGGAGCTAAGGACCGATTCCCGGACGGAGAGGGTGCTGGTAACGCGTCGCACGACCCAGAACCGGAGACGGCAACGCAGGACGATGAGGTGGAGGACGCGGTACTCGTCCATGAAGGCTCGGACCTTTGCGCGGAAGAATTGGAAGCAGAGATGGCGATCCTGCCAGACCTCTCGCTAACGGCCGAAGTAAAGATCGAAGACCTCAAAGTCGGACAGCCGACGGGAGTCGAGCCGGAAGTGGCCGCCCGCGAAGGAGAACGCCTCCGTCAGATCATCTGGAAACGACGGAAGTGGCTCATCGGGAAAGGCAACGCGTTGCACCCCGCTGCTGTGGGGGTCATTTGCGACATCGACGTCGGGGACGCTAAGGCCGTCGCACAACGTGTCCGGAAAATCCCGCCCCAGTTCAAGGAAAAGGTGACCGACCTCGTTAAGGGCCTCCTCAGCGCGGGCATGATCCAGACGTCGACATCACCTTGGGCGTCTCCCATTGTTGTCATCGTCAAGAAAAACGGGGTGGACATCCGGCTCTGCATCGATTACCGGCTGGTGAACGGCCTCCCCCGACTGATGGTATACCCAATGCCCTTAGTGAACGACTTGTTGGAAGACTTGGACAAGTATCTCTGGCACTGCTCTCTGGACATGGCCAGCGGGTTCTGGGTTGTCCCGATGACGGACCGCGCTCGCCTCATCTCGGCCTTCATCACGCCACTAGATCTCTTTGAGTGGTTACGCATGCCTTTTGGGTTATGCAACGCTCCACAGATCTATCAGTGCTTGATCGACAACGCCCTCTACGGCTTCCTGCGACCATCGCCGGAGAATGCTGCCCGGGACGTCTTCGAGGGAGGTGAGCCAGAACGACCAGTGACGCATTCCGTCATGGGTCGTCGCTCGTATATCGACGACATCCTAATCGGGGGTGAGTCCTGGGACGACCTGTGCCAGAAGGTAGAACGCTTGCTGGATGTCTGCGAGCAGTGGCATCTGTCCATCAGTGTCGAGAAGAGCGAGTGGGGAATGCCACAGGTCGACTATCTGGGTCACAGAGCCTCACAGCATGGTCTTCAAGCTAACCCGAAGAACCTGGAATCACTTACAACGTTGGAGTTTCCGCGTGCGCTGAAGGGTTTGTAGTCTAGGGTTTAGGGTTTAGGGTTACAACATCGTCTAGAAAGAAAATTTAGCCTTGTTATGAGCTCTGAACGAGTGCTTCACGACGTTGGCTGGGCGAACGGTGCGTGTCCTGACTCGCCATACGACGTTGACTATGCTATTGCGATCCAAGGGACTACAAGGCCGGCTGTCGCAGTGAGCTTCAGTACTGGCACCATGGGGACTGGAGACCTGCAGGTCCATGAAAGGCGATGAGGAAATACGCGGGACGTTAGCTGCGAGCATAACTCGGCGAGAATTTGTAGACACAGCCTTAGAAGATATCTCCCCACGGAAACGCCCGTCTTGGACCGCGGTGATCCCAGTCCCTAGCGTTGCATCCGATGAGGAACTTCATGAGTTTCGACGGGTCCGCCAAAACCAAAGGAGAGGGTGGAGCATTCCGCGCAGTCGTCAGGAAGCTACCCGTGTGGAATGCCACCCGAGCAGCATCTGGATATGCGACAGATCTCACGGTCAATGAGGCCTTTTGCAGTGGTTCTGGAGACGACTGAGACGACTTACCAACTATTCCCCATTGTGCACATTTCCAAGCTGAAGCCCGTCCGGGAATTCCCGACACGTCCCGCGATGCAACTGACAGTGCCGGCTGACGGGCGCTTCGACTTCAATAAGGAGCTCTTGCCGGAAGACAGCTGGGACGCACCGGACCTGGATGACGACTTCTTCGAGGTCGACAAGATCCTGGATGTGCACGAAGGGCGCGCTACGCGGTACGGCCGCACACGACGAGAGTTCGAAGTGTAGTGGAAGGGCTATCCAGACTCCATCTGGGTTGACGAAACCGACCTGAATTGTGGAGGCTTGTTGTACGACTTCTAACGACAACGCACGGGACGCAACCGGTTCGAGGTGATGCAGTCGCATGAGGACGCGGTGGATGGGCCTGTTCCCGACGGGGGGACGGCCTGAGTTGTGCGGTGGAAGTCGACTGGAAGGCCGTCGACAGGAGGAAGGGTGGAACCATCGTCTCGGGAGGTGGCTGGGACGAGAAAGATTGGCGAATGGGAAGTCTGGAGGACCGGCTGGTTAGCCGAAGATGTAGCAGGGCTACACATTCGGACAACGTCCACATTAGTGCAACACGCACTAATGGATACATTCGGGTGGGTCACATTGTAGTGTGACCACCATTCATAGTAGGAAGCAATACTATTGGCACAAAGTAATAGATATCTGCCAATATAGAGCATGCATTAGGACAGAGGTTCTGCCAACGAGTGGTTGGCATATCCTCTCTTTACAGATATCATTTTTTAGAGGCAAGACCAAAGTTAACATTCAATTCAGTTCTCATTTTCTGCCAAAAGGTTATTAATTGTCTTTATTTAGACTTAACTATACTTTATGGAGCTAAGTATACTTTATCTAAATTAAATACACCTTCGCTTCCTCCTACACGTCGCGCACACGCGTAAGCTAAAGTAGTGAGCTAAGTAAGCCCACTACACCTGGTAGCACTTTGTAGTCCGTCCAATGACCGACTACCAACACGTTCGTATGGAATACGTACGAGGGACTGTGAACCTGCCTGTGGACACGAACTTGCCCATTGGTAGGCCGAACGCGGCTGCAACGCATGTTGCACGCGAATACTGTCCCCACCTGGTGGATCCAGAGTGGGAGGCGCTCCAACGACTGGCGACAGTCATTGGAGAAGCAGCGGTAGCGACGATGTTACTGGAGTCGTTGAAACTCCGCGTGAACCGCTACGTTGGAAGAGAGGGCGAGCCTCTCCTCCGTTGGCTTGTTGAAGTCGACACTGCCATCACGGCTCGACGTATCCTCGGCCCGCTGTCGAAGGTTGAGTTCGCGATGTCATGTCTTGGCGAACGACCAAGGGGTTGGGCGTATAGACGTCGACTCGCTGATCATACGTGCTTCAGCACGTACGAAGTGTGCAAGGAGGAGCTCAGACAAGCGTTTGAGCCCCCGCAAAACGAGTTCAGATCGAGGGCTGAGTTTCTCGATCTCCAACAAGGTAAGCACGACGTGCATGCTTACGCTCAAAGAGCGCGGTACTTGGTCTCGAACATCGTGACCAATCCGATAGACGAGGCGACAAAGGTCGTCACGTTCATGAAGGGACTTAACGATGGACATGTAAAGACCTATCTCTTCCGAGAGTACCCAAGTACTCTCGAAGCAGCAATCGCACTTGTCATGCAAGAACCGTTTAGCCTGCGACATGCTAAACTGTATGCGAACTTCCCACGGCCGATGCCGCGGTCGGCGGTGAAGCCGGCGGGAGGTCCCGAACCGATGGACCTCTCGGGTGCGACGGCTGCTGGATCCCAGCAGCGTCGTGGATCAACGAATGTCCGTTGTTTCCGTTGTGGAAACAACGGTCACTACGCCCGTGAGTGCACAGCGCCTGTGCACGCGACCAAGGGCCGACGTGACGATACCGGGTATCGCCACGGGTAAGCTAAAAACTACGACGACCAGCAGGCGCGGGGCCCCCTGATGGTAATGCCGTTGAGCGTGTTGACATCGGACTCGCTATATTGAAGACTGCTGCCCCCAGTGAGAGTCACTTTCACAGCAAGAAGAAAGATAACAAGCCAAACCTTATCATCCTAAAGGTTAACTCGAAGAGAGAGAGAGGTCTCTTCGTGCTTTAGTGGATTGTGGACCGCCGAACAACTTTGTTCGACTGCAGAGCCTACCGAGGCTTGACTTTGAGGAAGTGAAACTACCTCAAAGTCTGTTTGAAGTAAGGATAGCAACGGGTGTCGTTGTTACAACCAAGAAGCGTGTCGTACACGTACGCTTCTCGTAAGGAGAGAGGAAGTCCGTGGACGAACTTATCGTGCGTGACTTAGACGATACGTTCGATATTGTGCTGGGCATGCCGTGGCGCGCACGGCATGATCCAGTGATCGACTGGGCGAAGCGCACGATCGTGCGCTTCAGGGGTAGCGACGCGACAGAGACCGATGGCTCTGTCGGCGCAGCACATGCACCTCGCGGTGCATGCGACCCCCCCCCCGCAGAGGCAGCGCGAGGCACGGCTGCCTCCGATCTTTCCGGGCGGACACTGACGACTGAGAGAGGCGTCAGAGGAAACGAATCACTGAATCAGAAGACTCAGATCCAATCGGATTTCAGGGGCTCACAAAACGTCAAGAGTAATTATGTCGACACACGCGTTGTACAAGAGGAACCAGTCACTGAGGGCAGTGATCGGGGCGCCTCAGCTTCGGGAGCTGACGCGATTGGTCCAAACGCCAATGGACACTCCGCCGTTAGGCATCGAGGAAAAAAGGCGCGGCGGCTTTAGGAGCCGACGCTGCAAGCAGTGCAGACGGTGGCAAACGTCCCGCACCGAAAATGCTAGCGTGCCCGCGTGCAGCCGAGCTGCACGACGAAGCGAGACGCAATCAAGCCCGGTTTGATTGGGTGCGCCCGCGGGGTGATCCCGCCGGCGATCAAAAGAAAGATTTGTCCACGGCCGGGCCTGGACAAAACAAGACACGTGGAACCGGGTTCCAAACGAGAAGTGGACGGCGGAAGCGAGCCAAGCTGCGCAAGTCTCGGTCAGGGACCGACACGCTGCAAGAAGTATCTGCTGGACAGATAGCGCGACCGGATACAACCGTCGAAACCCTGAGTGTCTTGACGCGTACGTATACTGGTCTCCAGTATCGGAAGATGGTGCTTGAGAGCCCTTCGACGCTAGTGTGGCGAAGTGGTTACGCGGAATTTGAATGTCGCGGGGTCCTCTTGCACACGGCGCCCGAACTGCCGTCTAACGGAGGGGGTACTCTGATCTTCCGTGAAAGTGTTGATCCTCACCTTGTGTACCCGTCGGTGGACTGGATCGCTCTTCGGGTGATCTAAGAAGACGCGCTTGGTTTAGAGCCTTGGACTGCCTGGTGGCAGCGGGAAGTCAGGGCAGCAGCGGGGATATTTCTACTCGCTGCGCAAATGTATGGTCGAGTTGTCGATCTTGGTTCCTTTGATCTAAACTCGCAGGCCGATGTCGATCTTGGCCTGGGGTTGCCTTGAGGGTGTGTATTCTTTTTTCTTGCGTGCCGTTGAAACGAGGGTTGACAGACGCCAGGCCAAGCAATCTTGGCGTCTGGGTTCACTTCGATCTTGGGGTATTCGATGTCCTGGTGAAGCGTCGGCCGGGCCATTGTATATCCCGTACCCGGTAGCGTGAAGGCGAAGACCACTTGTGATGTAGAACGAAAAATTCAACTCTGTTAGTGTGTTAGCATGTTCCTAGATCTGTCCTATTTAATTCCCTGCGCCACGCGTCCTAGTGCGCCACTACTGGCTCTCTAGGCCGCACTGGCCCTTTATTCCTTGTTTGTGTCATCAGTGGGATTGAGATCTGACACTTACCTTTCCAGATCGACGTCATCCCCGTCAAGATCGATATCGTCGATCGGCATAAAATTGGCCGGGGACCGGGCTGTCGCCACTTGAAGATCACTTTAGTGACTCGGGCACTACTCCGCGGTAATACATCTATCGTCCCAGGTTGATGGATCTAGATCGACGGCGAAATTTCCGATACCGCTCCACCACACTAGCGTCGGAGTTGACTTCACTTCCAGCTATGAGCTGAAAGCGTTTCGCCTGCGACCTGCACGATGGACGCTTCGAGCAGATCGGCATCCTCTGGGACGTCGAGAGGATGAAAAGTGAAGCGGAAGAGCTGAAGCAGCTCGCCACTGAGGGTGCTGACGCCCTCAGCGCCAAGTCGAAAAAAAAAACGCTTCGACGTGCAGAGCTGGGACTCACTCAAGTCGAGTCCCCTCTACGAGGCCCTGCGCGAGTACAAGGATGTACTCCCGGACGACATTCCTGCGGAGTTGTCGCAGAACAAGAGTGTTCAGCACGAGATTGATCTCGTGCCGGGAACGAGTACTGCGTGACGCGACAGTGGCCACTGCCGCGAGAGCCAATCAAGGCGATCGATGTCTTCTTCGAAAATCGTCGTAAGGCTGGGCAAGTGCGGGAATCGAAGTCCCCGCACAGCGCGCCCACGGACTGGGTCAAGAAGGCAGATGGTGGATGGCGCATCGTTCACGCTTACAACAAGCTGAACGATGCGACGGTACCGGCGCAGACGCCGATACCACGAAAAGATGTGATCATCGATTCAATGACCTTGAGCACTATCTTCAGTGCTCTTGATCTGAGAGCTGGATTCTATCAGATCCTGATGCGTGAGAGCGATATACCTCCCACGGCGGTAAGTACTCCGAGCGGTATGCTCTGGGAGTGGCTCGTGATGCCGCAGGGGCTCAAGAATGCCCCTGCGACGTTCAACAGGTGTGTCACGCACTTGTTGCGCTTGGTTCGCGACTTCGCACCGAGCTACTTCGATGACGTGTTCATCCACAGCAGGGCTGTGAATGGGAAGTTGAATGTGTAGATGCCCACGGAGCATCTCCTCAAGCTTTTTGCGCTCATGCGGAAACACAAACTCTACGCAAACCTGAAGAAGTGCATCTTCGGGGCTAGCGCGATATCCGTCCTTGGGTGTGTCGTAGGGAAGTCCGGCGTACGCCCTGACCCAGGAAAGTTCAGAGTGATAAACGAATGGCCTACGCCTTCATTGTCAAGGAACTGAGGCAGTTCCTTGGACTCGCCACGTACTTGTGCAAGTACGTGAACAACTACGCGGGCAAGATTCGCCCGGTGTCACAGCTCCTGAAGAAGGATACTGCGTGGGATTGGACTGCTGAGTGTCAGCAGACCTTTGATGCAGTCAAACAGGGCTTGACTGAGGCGCCAATCTTGGTGGTGGCCGACCAAGATCGCCCATTCCACGTCGTGTCTGAAGCGTCCGATTTCGCAATCGGATGCGCTCTAATGCAACACGATAACGAGGGACGTACTCGTGAGGTCCACTATCAATCGCGTCTGCCGGGGGTTCATATCATAGTCATGTTTTACTATATTGCCGATACTGATCTATCGACAAACGCACTTGAGGACAAGATCACCTGATGCTGATCCTCAGTCCACCAAGTATCAATATCATATCAATAAAATGATACGTGTATTAAATATGAATATGTATTATGTATGAAATTTGTGCGTTACCGGCAATGACTAAGCCCCCTTGGTTCAATACGTGTACGCCGGCCAGTTAGCCTTCAGCAGGCATAGTAGCTCTGCTCGATCATCGTCTGGGCAGGTGCGTAGGTCGCTTATTACGTAGCTACTTAGACTTGAAATTTTTTCTTGCGCAGCAGTTGACAGCGGTTTGCACAGGCAAATTCTCGCTAAGAGAGCAACACCAGGAAACTAGGCTGCCTTGATCTCTAAACCACTAGAGGACGTCCACGTTTTGGTACAATTGAAGAAGGTTGTATTTGCCTGCAGAGGCAGTTGCTCTTGTCTACTTCACAGTTAGATTCTGCCATTGGCTCCACGAATTCCTGGTATTGAGTAGGGCATCGTGGTGTATATATTGAAATTCAGAGCGCTCGAGAGGAACATCTACCTCCAAAAGTAAACTTATGCCGTTACTGCCACCCCTACGTTGATGATAGGGTGTCCGATCGGGTACATGTCCATTTTCGTTGTACTTGGCATCAGTTCGTTTGCACGAAAACAGATTTGTATACACCATATCGTGCTCCATTTAAAGCTCCCGCTCCTCTTGAGCAAGAATGGCAGCATCACTCACTACAGATCGAACTTTTGCGTTAATGAGCGGGTCCAGTAGGAGCACTTAGATGTCGTTGAGATCTTCGACAGGAAAACATAGAGTGGGCTGCTCGCTTAATTGCTCTCGGTAGGGCCCCTCTCCAAGAAAACTGAGGTACGCGTTTGTTTCGCAACGCGGTGTAAATTCACTTCCTCGCGGATCAGGTCATTCCAACACCAAGCAGTTTACACTCTCAGCTTCAACTGCTAGACATAGCATAGACTGCTAGACATAGCATTTTACGAAACAACAGAGCAAATGAGTTGGCAACGCCATCTTTTTGAACCTCTCCAAGACTAACTGCGCAAGCTGGGCTGTGACCGACTCCATCTCAATTATCAACATCCAGTCTTCCTTCGTAATGTCGGTTCAAACAGTTTGCCCGTTCGGCGGTGGTGAATCGAAGTACTGTTTGAAGGCGTAGTAGTTGAAAATTCTGCGACGCATAAGCGTGACCGCATACCCAACTGTCGTTTTTGAGTCAACTTCAATGTTGACTGGGGCAAGTTGTAGAACTCCTTGATCTTTTTGAGTTTTGCCAGACGAAGAGGATAGTTGAAAAATGATGCTAAATTATGCAGCTTCTCAAAGACACGTAGACCGTCACGGAGCTCGCCTCCAGGAGTCACAACAAGCTGACCATCATTTCTAGTGTTCTCGTTGATGGCAAGGGTATATAAAAAGCACAGACTCACCAAGTGCATCAAACAATCGATTTGATCCGTGCTGGTGAAGTAGTCGCATACGTTTCGTGTACTTCCGGTTGTGTCGCTCACGGTAAAACGAGCGAGCTGATCAATGTCGATTTGATATCAGGATGCAATTTTCGCCTTGATAATATAAGCTACCCCCCTGCTGCGTGGCAGTGCGTGTTTGTAGATACTAGCAGAGATAGCGTACCAAACGCGAATAGGAGTCAATGAAGAAGGCAGTGACGCCGATAACATTGATTTTCGAAGCATTTGTCCATAAATCATTTAAAACTTCATCGAAAGGCAGTTGTAGAGCTTTCGTGAGCTCAGATTCCAGGATACGAGAAACCCACTGCGTAAAGATGGCGAGCTCTGCCTCCGCAAAAGAATAGACTGTATCTCCAGCAGGAGCCACAAGTTTTAGTTGATTGGATAAGCGCCTGAGCATAATCAATAGCTCATTGTTTTGGAGTACTGTATAAGGGAAGCCAGACGAGAGCAACCACCATGTAGCTAATATTCTAACTTCATCAGCGCTGACCATCATTGCTTCAGCAATTGTTCACTGCTTTTTAGATCTTGGTTCCGTGTCTTGTGTGCCGGATGCAGCAGCATCATACGTCACTATCCTAGTCGATAAGGAACTCTTCTTGGCTTGACTTGCTTCTGCGCTGACTACGTGATCCTTGTGAGCCCCAAGCATGTGTTTTTTGCGTTAGAAGACGTTTCCCGCCGCATAAGATATGACATCGAAGCTGTTGAGATCGGGACAGGACTTTTGTACTTATTACAACAAACTAAACAGATGTGTGTGAACAGGCGATGAGGAGCCGATGGATCCTGGATCGGCTCGGACAGTTTGCGTATGAAGTTTCATGCAGTTATGAACACGGTTGACTGCGATGGCTGACCGAACAACGGATCACATGCTCATCTACGGCTTCCACATCAATGCGCGGTGCCAGAATTACGGCCGGGGCTCCCTCCAACCCGACGTTTGCTCTGCCAGCCGTGCCGCCTGCCATCACTGCGAGTTAAGTTTTCTGCTACGAGGCGACAAGGATGGACAGTTGGTTATGCGACCTGAAATAGAGTAGCTTTCACAAGAAACCACCACGTGATTCTATATCAACTACTAGATCAACCGTGTTCATATAATGTTAGCCGAAGGATCAATGATCTTGATTTCACACGGAAGGTGGTATCACCTGATATTGATACGGGATATCCATGTGTATAGTATCAACGTATCAACCGGTATCATAGGTCGCTATTAACCCCTGGCGTCAGCTGAAGCCAGCTAAGCGCAACTACCCAGTGCATGACAAGGAGCGCCTTGCCATGAAGTATGCACTCGCAAAGTTTCGAGTGTATCTACTTGTGAGTAGACCATTCGTGGTCTACACCGACCACGCATCATTGCGTACAGGGATCAAGTCGCCGCACATCTCACAAAGAATGGCAAGATGGCTCTCATTCTTTGCGGAGTACAACTTCCAGGTTCAGTACAAACCTGGAAGGTTGAATGTTGTGGCCGACGCGCTGTCGCGTCGACCTGACCATGCGGTGCCCAAGGTCGATACCAATGCAATTGGCGTCGTACGGATGTATACGCCCTCGACGTCTTTGTTAGACGACGGGAGATCCGCATACGCGAAAGATGCGGACGCGAAGCAGTTGTTAAACTACTTCACGCCACCTTCTGACAAGTCTCGTCAGAAGCTGGCCAAACATCTTCGTGCCCGTGTACACCGATATCGTGTACACAACGGCCTACTGCTTTACAGCACAATTGACGATAACGCTGACCGGGTTGTTCCCCCGGACGATTGTGAGCTGAAGCTCATGATCACTTACGAGTATCACGATGCCCCGACGTCGGGACATCCAGGTTGTGAGAAGACGTACTTGGTTCTCATGCGTGACTTCTACTGGAATCACCAGTACAAGTGGGTACGCAAGTACGTACGCGCCTGAGACGTATGCCAGGGCGTTAATCCTGCAGCACCCTTCTCGCAGGCTCCACTTCAGTCACTTCCGACTCCCTCAGAGTGTTGGCAGTCCATTTCAATGGACTTCGTCTTTGGTCTTGATAACATGCGGAGGATTGATATCGTGGTCTTTGCCGACCCCTTCAGCAAGATGCTGCATCTTGATTCAGTTCCAGCAGATGTGACAGCTAAACAGATGGGCGTCTGTTTGTTGACATGGTGTTTAGGCATGCCGATCGATATCGTGTCCGATCGTGATCCGCGCTTCACAGCGCGTTTCAGGCAAGAAGTGTATATCCTTCTTGGCACGCAGCTGTACATGTCGACTGCGGATCATCCGCATATCGACGGACAAACCCAGCGCGTCAACCGAGTCCTGGTTGACGCATTGAAGTGCTACGCTCACTCATTCCATCACTGGAGCGACTGTCTGCCGATGGCCGAGTTCGCCATCAACAACTCGGTGCATGTCTCGACGGGACATACACCGTTCTACGTGAATGCCTTGCGGCATCCACGCGTACCGAGTGTGCTCGGTACGGTAGCTCCTTCCATAAGTGGGGGAGGATATCCGGTTTTGCCAAAACCGAATAAGCACGCTGATATGACCAACAT
>BSXT01000524.1:0-36803 GCA_030267785.1 Phytophthora fragariaefolia | reverse complement strand
CTCCAACAACACCGCATTCACCAGCTCGCTCGGAGTACAGGCTCAAGGTGGAGCAACTGTCCCTAATGATGGCTTTGTTAAGCGTCTTCTATCGAATCCTCCTAGTTCAGGCGCCGATTTCTCTAGCAGTTGGCCTTCGGTTGGTGGTACCTCAGCTTCTACCACAATCTCCAATCAAACCGCACGTGGTGCCTTCGTTTCTGGTGTTGCTACTGCCAATGGAATTATGGGGACGTGGAACTACATGCTGAAGGTGAAGCTGACTGATCTCCACCCTATCTTCCGTGAGCTTGACCTCATGGCGAACCCTCAGATTCGTCTCCGTTTCCGCGTTAATCAGGGTACTTCGGTCGTTGCTGTTGATGCTTCTAAGAATATGTCGCTAACATCAACCACCCTTGCTTCGGGTAATACTTGTCCGATCATGATCGCAAGTGCTGCGAGTGGTAATCCTATGGCTAGTGTTCTTGCTGCTTTTGCTGGCTTTAGTGTTTCGTGGGGGGCTGTCGTAAATGCTCTTGAACCTACTGTTGATGGTACGTACATGCCTTTCACCACAGCTCGACTATGTGTCCCTTTCGTGCATCTCGAGAACCCTCAGGCTATTATTTCCAAGCCTGTCAAAAAGGTTCGCTACAATGATTGTTATGCTCAGTGGTTTAATCAGCGCGCAGGTACTGGTAAGTCCTCGACTCAGCTTAATGCATCGTTTGACCTACTGCTATCAGCTAGCGTTAAGAATGCTAAATATATTGTTGTACTACCATTCGCTGAACAGACTAACAACTTTGTTAGCGCTAATGTACACCAATTTCAGTCTCCGTTCGATAGTGCTCCTTGGACTGTCCTGCCTGGTTCGACGCAGGTGTTTGATATCAGCCATGATTATGACTTCCATCACTTTACTAACGAGATTGTTAAGATCGGTGCCATCAATTATGATCTAACACCTGAGCTCACCAATGAACTGCTTTATTACCAGACATGGTCTCTATCTAACCGCATGCTAATCGCTGATGTCAGTCGTTTGACGGAACGCGATGTACCTCAGTCCATTCAGATCCAGGGTACGAACGCTGGATGTCAAGGTGTTAATATACTGATCCTCGTAATTAGCGAACAGGAACTAACGTTCGATCGCCTAACTGGTGAGATTTTAGATTTCACCACAGCGTAGGTTCTAAATACGATTTTATGAAACAAAAAAATGTTTTATCTCTTAGTTAAGTTCCTTGAGTAGCTTAGGACATTTCTCAATCACGAATTCACTTTTACGAAGCGAGTCGATATAGTTCGGATCCATACGACTGATCTGTTTCAGACTCTTACCCTTGTACTTGCCCCAAGTCATCATATATGAATTATCATTATTTAAAAACTTGCTGTGCAGGAATATCTTGATATCCTCACTAATGTTAAGACTTGGTTGGTTGTGCATCCAACGGCAATAGCCAGGATCAGAAGCATATACTTCCTCAATGGATTGACCTTTGTATTTTCCGAAAGTTTGTTCGACCGTCATGAGGTATGTGTTGGTATCTATATACATAGGCTCTTAATTGTTTTGAGAAAAAAATAATTCGGAAATCATGAGAAATCCTATAAAAGTTATATTTTTTTAAACCACCAAGCTCTTTACCAGTAGCAATCCACGATCTAATAGTCTTTGGTTCAGGCATCATCTTTACCCATGTTTTATGCTTAGGGAATGAACAGTGATGAGCATAATTCCAACGCTTAGTAGCTTTTCCACAAGGACAAAAAAACTCATCATGATTGTCACTGTCGAATATAGTCATGATCATTTCCTCTGCTGTATCAGCATTCATTTCTGCTTCTGAATATTTAGAGATAGGATGAGCGTAGCATCGATCTACAGTTTTGGACTTCGGACATTGTCTTCCATTTTTCATAATGTAATTACACATGGCTATGGTCAGTTGGTTGGATCGGTTGATCGTATATATGTTGTTTTTATACTTTATATATTCTTATATCAGGATCATTTGACTTTCTATGGAAAAATTCTTGCACAGCTATATGAGGTGTTGAGCGTGTTCGAAACCACCCGGAGATGTAAAGGACGGTCCTTTAGCTCTCGGGTGGTCGAGAGGTCGTGTGGTAAAAACAGTCCATTAACTGAAAGAAGGTTTCAGGAATATTCTTGACGGTAAATTACGGAAAGTAAAAAACTGCCTTTACAATGTTCTAGTAGTTACTACTAACCAACCATCCACTGCACATATACAACCTCGCATTGTTCGATCTAAACTTTTAGATGCGAATGCATGACATGGGATATCATCTCATCTCTCGATTCAGGAAACCTAATAGCTAGTTCTAGACATGTAAGTAACGCATACATACCAGCATTCACATAGCGAAGAAAGGAAGGCACCGTCATCATGGCAATAGCTGAAATATCATCATATGAACCTCCAGCTAGCCATCGCAACGTACTATGCAACACAATTTAAACGCGTACAGTAGAGTATGGATGTAGAACAGGAAACTTAAGAACGCGCCGAAGTTACGTACACGTAGTACGTGTACCAAGCGATAGATTGCTTTTTTCGATGAACGTTTTGCAATCAAACGTAAAAAAAAGTTCCCGAGGGGAACTTGAGCATGCTGTTACAATGCGCACAATGGCTATTCGCCAGAGGAAGACAGGCGTGGACCTCTTAGTCGCCCTGCAGCGATCGCTGAGTGAAATGCGACGCTGCCTTGTTGACATTACAAATGCCGGGCGATCCGACGATGACGAAGAGGTGGTTGATCTTCGATCCTGCATCGCCAAGCTGCACCAAGAATGAAAACGTGTTTTCAATAGGTTATCACGGTGATGTTTCATTCAAATAACGTTGCTTTCATTTAAATAAATTTGCTGGGGTTCGTATTTTCTTTTTTCTTGGGTTTCTACTAGTATTTGCTATCCATGATGGAGATGCAGAGGAAATATAAATACGGTAGCACCTATAATTCATGTTCGATTGTGTTCATGAATTGTTGATAATACCTAATTGGTTTATCAAACTACAGCTGTGAAATCGTTCTGGGATGGCGTTCTAACTCTTGAAGTGCCACACTTATAGTGCCCACTCGAGCTCTTTTATGGCGTTATCTTTCTGGTACTGGTGGCGAGCTCCCACTAACTGTCCCTCTCCCAACGACGCGAAATAAACTTGGGAGCGGGACGAACTTGGGAGATTCCTGCTCGGCTCGCATAGCTTCATTGGCCAATGAGAGCTAGTTATTTGGTCCCGGGAGCTGGGAGCGGGAACTTAAGAACGCGCCTTAGGTTCTAGCAAACTGCATAAATGGGTGAATGCGTCGAAGCTCATCCGATACCGACGCTGGAAACGTCCTGGATATGGAAGTACTGTAGGCAGGTACTCACTCCATAAAAATGGAGGAGCTATGCGCTTTATACTATGCTCATTCATTACACCCATATACACCAAAGCCCATACACTTACCAGTTCCGTATTCTCCTCTGCCGCTTGTTGTCAATGCATCAATAGTTGGAGTGACATCGTTTCTTTATCCGCCTTATCTGTGAATGATGACTGGCCGCAAGCTTCGGATTGTTTTTAAGATTTAGTATAGACTTATGAAGTTTAATAGGTTATGTCGCTGACACTAATTTGCCAGCTTTCGTTCTTATTTTGGGACTGTTTTCGATGAAGGTTGCGAGCACGACTCTCTCGAAGTACTGACCATCGAGCAATTCCTCAACGGCGATGATGCACCGCGAGGCTGCAGCTATCCCGCAAGACGAACGACTACACGTACATACTACGTACACTGTAGTACAGTAGTTCTTCGGAACGACTACACGTCAGTGTTGAAAAAGCCAAGGTTATAACCAGGGAGTAAAACCAATCACCAGGTTCTTCTGGTTTTACGGCGGGTGATTTGGTTTTATGGCTGTTTTTTTTTTGTTTTACGATCAACAACCAATGAAATGCTATGTCCAACGAAAACTGCCCCCACCCCAGGAGTTTAGCGATAGAAGCAAGCTGAATCTGAGCTGGGCTTCTGCTGTGCCCGCGTGCGCGTTGTCTTCAAGTACGTGAGTGTGTCTACGGTAAGCAATCCAGTGTCTTAGTACGTCTAGCATATTCAACGTCTGTGTCATTGCTGCTCGGTAGCCAAGCTTCAGTTATGCGCTTCGCAGTTATTGCTGCTGGCATAGCTCGCAAGACTACGTTTCGACCTCAATTATGGCCGAGGTTACGAATTGAATCTTCACACAAGTGCACCATGGGGGGCCTGCCGATTACATGTCAAGCCTGTGTTCTATCACACGTATTGCTCCACCCGTGAGAGAGCAACAGATAGAGACAGCCACTGTATAGCATTATGTATTATCGATGCTGTAAATTGCGACAAGAGAACGCTGTTGGTGTGATGCTCGCTGCGGTATCATCATGGCATCGAATAAGCATGAATCATTGTTTGCATCGACTCCTTAGGTGTTGGAGCGTTTGGCAAACTTGCATCTTCAATTGTACGTCCAATTGTTTTAAATCACGAACAAGATATTCTGCTGCATGTCCGGTCAGCAGAAATAGAGTGTGGCGATAGGTTTAAAGGTGGAGGTGGTGGTGAATTCGAGCGCTTCACACTACGGACGTTGTCGCGAAACCCGGGGTGTTTCGAAGAAGGTAAGTTGAAAAATAAAGCGGATGAAAGAACTGAACTAGCTTGTCTCCTACAGCTCTCGTGTTGTCGTTCAGGTCGGGCCTTCAGACAGTCGTGGGCGCGTGCCAGCGCACACTTTTCGCTCGGGCTGCGTGCCTCGAGTCAAATGAAATTCAGGGCGTGCGCTCACAGAGTATGAACTGGTCAGTGGAATCTGTCCGTTGTTGCCGTTGGTCAGTCTTCGATGTTTATGATGCACCAGCACCGAGAGCTTGACCTCGACATGGCGCCATTGCCCTCCAAAGCTCGATGGTGGCTGGAGTGTTATTCAAGCTGACGGCGTAAATCCTCGTCGTCGATCGGATTGATGTAGTCGCGCACTTTTGTGGGCACATCTTGCAGCAGATCAGTGAGCGGCTCCCAGAAATTCTCGATGGCTTGCAGGCCTTGCCGTGAGACGAGAAGCTCCCAACGACTAAACGCTTGGTTGAAGCGGTAGTCAACAAACTTGTCGACACCAAGTAGCATTCCTTGGGAGGACACCAGGTCGAGCAGCTCCGTGGTAGTATTGAGGTCAGAGTCGGCGTAAAATTTCAGCCGCGACGCGTGTACCTCATAATTGCGCCCCGTTACCAGGTGCTCGATTTCAAACTAGTGAGGCAAAACGGCAGTCACCTTGAATGGGCCAACCCAGAGCCCCAAGAGCTTGTAATTCGGAAGCCGCTGGTCAATCCTTGACCATAGCACGTAGTCATCAACATCGAAGTTGGATGGAGTACCGTTATGTGCTGCCATGTCTCTGAGTCGCTGGCGCTCTTTTGCGTCGGCCACTTCGCGATGCAAATCGTGCAGCGATGAGCGCAGTTGGTCAATCATGTCGTCAAAATCAGCCAGATCCATGACACGTTCATTTCGACTAGCATTTGCAGGCACCACAATTGCATCCAGGGCTGATGATGCTGGCAGGGCAGTGAACACTTCGATTGGCGCATGACCCGCTAGCGATTGAACCCTAGTGTGGTTCAAGTTGGCTTGCAATGCCGGCAGCAAATACGGCCATTCGTGCTGATCGAGGCCATATTTCATTAGCAACGCCCGAAAGACCTGCAGGACGTCCTTGTTTAGCTTCTCCACGGTGCCGTTCAACCATGGCGAATATACCGGTGTGAAGCTAAGTTCAACCTTCAATCTGGCGGCCAAGTGCTTCATCATTTCGTTGCGAAAATGCGTGCCTTGGTCGGATAGCAGCGTGGCCGGTATACCGTATCTTGCATACCACATCGTCAATGCCTCAGCGGCCTCATAAGCCGTCGGTGTCGCGCAAGGAAACAATTCGCAAAAATGAGAGAGCCCATCTTTTACCACGAGGAGATATGCTGACTCGCCTAATCCTTCACCAAGTGACAAAAAGTCCCAGTGGACTACTTCATTCCGCTGGGTAGGAGAAAGTAGTGGTCCGTACGGTCTCGGAATTAGCCTCGATCCTTTGAAGTGCTTACAAAGCAGAATTTGGCGAACAAATTTCGCCACCTTGGAGTCCATGTTGAGAATGTAGAATCGCTCTTTCAGGGCCAATGTCATCGCTTCTTGGCCACGATGACCTTGCGACCCACAGTGGGCGACCACAAATACCACAAATATACGGGCAAGTCCGTCGAGCTCGTGGGGATCCAAAGACGTTCATCGATGGTCACCACACCATCCTCCCCCGTCATCAATGGTACGCGTAGCCGGGATTTCTCGCGAGGGGTTCCTGTTGAGCTGTGAGGATGTCAGCACGTGTCGGAAATGCAAAAGCGTTGTCTGCCAAGGGTCGGAGCGGAGAGAGATCAGAAACTGGGACAATTTCGTGGCTTCGGGTGCGTACTGCAGCAACACCAATAACAGCTCTTACGTGCCAGCGAGAGATGATGTCAGCCCATACATTTTTCTCGCCAGGAATGTGCTCGATAGTATAGTGAAGACCGCACAGACGCATCGCCCAGTGTTGCAGCCTATCTCTCATGTGTTTCTTGAGCTCTACACTGGGCGCAAAGATGTACGCCAAGTTGGCATGGTCACAGAAAGTAGAAATCCTTTTGGGCGAAGGAGGAAATAATCCAGGTCGTGACATGCTTTGATGATAGGAAACGCTTCCTTCTCTACCACGGTCCAGTTCAACTCGTTATGCTTGAACACACCGCCCTTGCAAACGATTAGCTCGTGCGCCTGATCTTCCACGGGGAGCGATGCGTCCCAGACACGAACTTGAGTACGGATAATCCGCACTAGCGCCGAGTGCGGAATCAAAGGAGCCAGCTTGCTTTGTACCTGGCTCTGGAAGTGTAGTGCAGAGTCCATTGCGCCTTGCGGCACTCGGGTGGGGGTGAACACGCCATCTGGTGTTACAAAAGAGAAAACTTCTTGGCTGTCCTTGTGAAAGGGTAGCCGCCAGAAACCCTGCGTGAAGTCGAACCGCCCGAATATCTTCTTGCCGTTAAACGAGTCGACTACAGTCGCCACCGTTGGCATTGTGCCGGCGATTGGGACGGTCACACGGTTCACTGGCCTGTAGTCAATGGTGAGTCGAAACTGGTCTTGTGTACCCGGTTTGCGAACGGGCGCAACGGCACATGCCCATCGAGAGGCATTATTCTGCTCCACCAGCCCCGTGTCGACCAAAGACTTCACATACTCGCGGATAAATTGGGTTTGCAGAGGCGCGTCCTTACGCGGCGGGCTCCGGAAAGGTACTGCATCTTGACGCAATGTGACTCGTAATGGTTCGCCGTTTGCAGGCGGGTCCTGTCCGATTGCTTCGCGCCAAGCATCAGGGAACTGGGCGAGTAGCTCACGAACTGCTCCAACATGCTCCCTCGGTAGGTCATTGGCTACTGCACGTTCCAGCAGATGGCCAAATGCTGCATCGTACTCTGGGGGCTCTTCATCGTTGGGAAGCTCACCACCGACTGGGAACTTGTCATCCTCTGCGTCTAGCAATGGTGACCCTGCTAACTGGGCAAGCTGGTCTTGTATATCGATGCCGAGCATCTTCAGGGCATCGCTGCCGAGCAGAAATTCGTCACCTTCGCCGGCCAATATCACACACGCCACTGACCGCATCAAGACGGGCCCCGCAATAGTGACTAGTTCCAAGTTCAGCACCACTTCGTTGTCGCATCTCACCCAGCTTCTGTCAGCCATTTTTATGTCCACCGGCGTACGCAATGGAGTGACTACGAGTGTGGGCTGCACACTACGTAGTGAGTCCAAAAATTATTGGGGAATGATACTTTATCGGCACCAGTGTCGGGGGAGTGCGACACCTCTAGCAAACCGTTGAGGCGAACAGTCGCATCCGTTACCATCTACCGTTCAGCCTTAGAGCGCAGTACACCAGAGCGCTGCTCCTTGGTCTCATGTTGGCGCTCTCGCTTCCTCGCGATGTGAATCCGTGGCGGTCGGGCAATCCTTGAGCCAGTGTGGCCCTTTGCAGACCAGACCGCCGTCATGGGGCGGCAGACGTGGAGGCTGCCCGGCCGACACACCACGCGGCTTCAGCACCGTTGTCGCTGGAGGTGCCTGGCGAGGCGCTGGCGACTTGTCATTCGTGGCACGTTGTGGCTTGCGATCAGACTTCATCGACTTGGCGTCGGTCTTTGTAGCATAGTCCTGCGACATCCGGTAAAATCGTTGCTGTACCTTCGCGTGCTCCAATATCAAATCGAAGAGGGCAACATCATTAGATTTGCAGTCACGCCTCTCTAATCCGATAAGACGCGAAATTTGAGCTTTGAGAACTGGCGGCTGCAGGTTTTCAACCAACAGACGGCAGCGAGACTTCACGCGACTCTTGTAGTCGGCGTCTGCCTCATTGTCGGCTCCGATTAACTTTTGGAGGCCGTTGTCCTCTACAATTCCGTTGAAATCCTCGTAGTAGCGGAAGATGCGTGCGTCACAGTCGTCGATAGACAGGTCCATCTTCAGAGTCTGACGGAACAAGGACGTGACATCTGGGACGAACTCGTTCTTGAGCGTGTGGCACCGTGCCTGTACAGCGCTCATGATGCCCGCATCTGTCATAGAGTCTACGGACTTTTTCAGCACGTAGGTAGCCAGGTTTTTCAGCGTCTTTCGGTTCTCAGAACCCTTTACAGTGGCCACCACGTTCTCGTACGTATCGCTGGTGGTGGTGCAGCGGTGACGTATCTTCTCTACGTAACGCTCCCACTCATGGTGCCACTCGATCAGCGCCGCATGGTCCCAACTGGACAGCTCAGGCGCTCGGATTATCTCAAAGATTGGCTGGGGAATCGACATCTCCACATCGCCGTCGGAGTCCACCGCAAAACCCGGCATCATTGAAGTTCACTTCAACCGCACTTAAGATGGGTCGTACTTCATAGGAGTATCACAGTAGTCCTAAATATAGTCCAACCAAAGAGACGAAGTACCGGAATATATGCATTTCCTACAACCACGGGTTTCGTGCAACAACAGGTGTAAAAACTAAAACCCGACCATTTATGTAACGGTGACACCCTATCTACAAACCAACACCCATCCTTCAGTAAAAAATGTTTTTAGTAATGGTATTTTACATTGAACTAAAGCAACTTTATTTTGTAGTGTTAGCTTCAAGTTGAGGCGCTGGGGGCTTTGAAACCGTGAAACGACCATCGCGAGTACGAGGGCCGATGGGGACTAGACCAGCTTTCATAAACCCTCTCCAAATAGTAACGTCTGAGATCGTTTCCTATGCCTCTACTACAATCGACGTAATTAAATTACGCCGCTCCTTGGGGGTTGCACTGTGGTCATTGTCGCAGTGTTGTTGGGCGTAAAGCTCACGACACTCACGTTTGAAGTCCGCCATCACAGCCACATACATGGGTTGGGCCAGCATTGTGGCACCCGGAGGGACGAACTCCACGTCTGTCATGGCATCTTCAAGCTGAGCACGCACGGTGCTCATCTTGTGCACTTTTAGACTATCCAACAGTAGCACGCGACAAAAGGTGACCGACGGCTTTCATACCTACAACCAACATTAATTTAAATGAAAAAAAATATAAAAAGTATATAAACAAAAACAAAACAAGCCAATTAATTTATTACCTCCTTGATCCATTCCACAATGCTCGCTCGTCGCAATATGCATTCTTCTGTTGTAGTGGGCTTACTTAGCTCACTACTTTAGCTTACACGTGTAGGAGGAAGCGTAGGTTTATTTATATTAGATTAAGTATACTTAACCTTGTAAGTATAGTTAACCTAAATAAAGAAGTATTAATAACCCTTTTTGGTAGAAATGAGAACTGAATTTGAATGTTAACTTTGGCATTGCCTCCTAAAACTGATATCTATAAAGAGAGGATCTACCAACGAGTGGTTAGCAGAATCTCTGTCCTAATGCATGCTCCTTATTGTGCAGATATCTGTTGCTTTCTGCCAATAGTAGTGCTTCCTACTATGAATGGTGACCACACTGCATGTGGCCCACCTGAATGTATCCATTAGTGTATGTTGCACTAATGTGGAGGTTGCCTGAATGAGTAGCCCCGCTACATCTGTACTGCTAGCACAACCTTCTCGTCCTTGTGAAGAGTATTCATATGCACCTCCGCTTCGACCTTGCACCCTTGCACCCCGGCAAATACGACGAAAGGTGGCAACTTAACACCGGTAGCGGAGGCACACAGAAAAACACTTGCACGAAAGGAATTTTCAGACATTCCTACCGTAGAAGCAGAAACATAAAGTTAAAAAAAAATCGTACGATAGCAAATATTTCATAAAACGATAATCTTACCTTGAACAACATCGACGTCGCGCTCTCCTTGGAAGGTGATTGTCGTCTTGGGGTTCATGTCGACATAAATTGAAGTCTGGTCCATGTTAAAAAGATGCTTGTATTTTTCGTAACCCTGAGCGCCTGAGCAGGTCTCTAGCTTGTACAGCATCGAGTGTCCAAACTCGTCCGCTACAATCTACAAAAAATAGATAGAAACAATTAGTGTGTAAAAAATATAGTTACATTTCTGTGAATTAGTAAAAACAAATATTTACCTGAACTCCCGACCTCTTTCGACGTCCCTTGTGAGTGATTCTTCGAATCGAAAGGCGGTTACGCATGCGAAAGCGACGCAGATACTGAACAGCGGCGGCCTCGGAGCGTCTCTCTAGAAACTGTGGCTCCAGCTTGATGCTCATCATGAGCAGACAACGCGTCGTGACGGCACGAACTTTGTCACGCCGCATATCTTCGACCCAGTCCATTAAACTAGCTCACATAATACAATATAAAATAATTAACAACGATCAATTACCAGCAAATTCATATTGATTACCGCTGTTCGAGGTCAGGGAACCGAATCTTGGGACCCCGGCGGCCTGGCTTCAGCACAGTACTTTTGGAAGCGGCCGCAGCGATTTCGTCACGCCGCTTCTTCCAGCGGTAGAGCGTTGAGCGGTGACAACCGCTGGCCTGGGCGAGGGCGGTCGACACGCCGGCAGCGCCTGCGGCGTTGGCCGCTTCCAAGCGGTGGGCATTCGTGTGAAGCGCCTCGCGCATGAGCGCGTGGCAGCTCTTTGCTAACTGAGCTCGAGTCACAGCCCTACCTGTAGGCATACTCACATCACAGCCAGTCGTGTAGAACCGATAATTTTTTACCGGCGATGGGGCCATGTTCGTGACTTTTTACGAGTTTAGAATTTTTACGTCACTAATAATTGAATTTTTCCACCGGTTGCGGGAAATGCATATATTCCGGTACCGAACTGTCAGCGACGTTCGGGATCAATGCACTCAACACTTCGAAGGGCCCAAAGCTAGCTTTGTCGCGAAACCCGGGGTGTTCTGATCCGGCTCTCTGTCGTAAACCCAAAGAACCATGGTTCTTCAGGTTTTACGCTGGTTCTTGCTTGGTTTTACTGGTTATACCGTAACCATGGTTCTTAGCAAACACCCTAAGGCCCTGGTCTAAGTAAAACTGTGCTGAGAATTTAGCTAGGGGTTGGGATAAGACGCAATGGCCTTCTGATCCAAGTAGACGAGTTCCGAAGTTTGTTCTGGGATGAAAGTCTGGTCAGAACGAGTTCTGAGGTAGTATAAGTCTCACCCGACTGAGACTGTCAGTCTTGCTTTTGCCACGCACAATCCACTCTCAACCCCATCAACCATGTACCTGCACGATGCAGCCTCCGGTCTAAGTGCTCCTGCCTTCGAGGGCATCGTGCAGCTGCCCGCGCTGCCGTCACGGCTGGTGCCGAGCCCGGTCGCGCAGTCGGAGGAGACCCCGCCTGCTCAGCCCGCTGTATTGCAGATGCCTGTGCGAGGAAAACGAGCTGCAAACTCCAAGGCCGGAGCTAAAGGAAAAGGGAGGAAGAAAGCTAAGGTGGCAGCCCCCCCCCGCGCGAAGCGCTTCATCTGGACCAATACAATGGTCGCGGCACTGCTGGACATGCGATTCGGCGATGAAGATGTGAAGAAGCGTGTCGAAGCCGCTGACACAAACCTCAAGAAGAAGCTGGCGTGGCAGTTATTCGCAGGCCGACTGTCTGAGGCTCTGAACGTTGTCCTCTGCGGGGCCCAGGTACTCATGCTACGCGTACTTTATATAATAGTCGTCAATTAACGTGCTTGTGTGTTTATAGGTGTTGAACAAGTACAAGAAACTAAAATGTGAATACCGACAGGGCAAAGCCGCTCGCCAACAAACCGGTAATGACGGACATGAAGAGGACACCGAGCTGTGGGGCATTCTGAACAGCGCATTTGCTGCGAGAACTGGCGTTGTCGGGGCCATCTTAGCTGATGCGGACGACGCCATTGACCCCACGGACGAGGACATGTCTTTCGCGTCCCCAGATAGCAAGCATAAACCTGCCGCGCCCATGACCCTTGCTGACGCTATGACGGAAGGTATGACGGCGATCGCCGCATCTCTGGGCTCTGAGGACAAATTGGCGGGCGTCTTGCAGGAACTGAAGGAGTCGCACGAGGCTTCGCAGGCACTGTAGGCGAGACAGCTCACCCTGCTCGAGCTACTGGTGACCAAAATCAGCAACAACTGATAACGTCGCATCGCATAACGTCGCATCACATTTTCGATTTACCTTGATTATCTAGATACGTAGCTATCCAGGTAAACTGTATTCTATTGAACATGCTTTGATGTACGCTACGGATAAAATTCGATGTACGTTATTTTAGCCACCGAAAAAGATACTCCATAATTTCGGCTTGCTTCATCAGTCCCTGCTCGTGACTGAGATCATCTTCAACATCCAGTGAAGTCAGCACCGAATACTGAGCACAATTCGGATCACTGCCAACTACTCGGTATGTGTCTCTCAGCTCGATCATCAAGTTGTGTAGCACGAGGCAGCTTACAATGACTCGGGTCACGTTTTTCGAAGTCTTCTGCTGTATCGTACCTAGTATAATACGATAGCGGTTCTTCAGGATACCAAACGACCGCTCAACAGTAATCCTGGTCTGTGAGTGCTTGTAGTTGTATCATCTCTTCTTGGTGTTCTTGGCAGCTTCCTCCTCCTCGAATGGCGTTAATAAGTGTCGAAAATGTTTGTAGCCAGCATCACCCAAAAGATGCATACCAGCGGGGATCGAGATATTATTTCTCAGCCCTGATTGATTCCACAACGCTTGGTCGTTCATTGAGCCGCGCGGATACAGTAGGAACGAAACATGGTCCGATGGTCGACCACTGCCTGCATGTTTAGTGCTGGAAAGTTTTTCCTGCAATACCAGTCTTCGTGTTCGGCGGGGCGGCAGATACGAATGAGAGAGCCATCAATCGCGCCAACTACATCCGGAAAGCCAGCTATACTCTCAAACCCCGCTCGAACACACTCTATTTCTTTATGAGTCAAGGGCATTCGAATGCGCCGCTTTGCCATTCCCGATAAAACAGTCAAGACTTGGTTGGTGTACACTGTAGCGCTGGTTATTGACATCCCCATGATCGAAGCCGCACTATCGATTGTCCCACCCATAGAAAGATACACCATCGTCACAGCTACACGCTTCGTGATGTCGTGTTTAGCATTATGGTGCACTCTCCCAATCCAGTGCTGCCGGACCAGAGCAGCTACACCAAGAAAAGTGCGCTTGTCGCACCGCATTTTCTTGTGAAACCACTTCGCCTTCTTGCTCTTCATCGCCTTATCGTACGCCGTGGCCGAAAACGTGTTGACGTTCTCGCGGGGGGCACCGCCGACGCGACGGCGGTCGTTGCTTAGAGCCGCGATAACAGAACAGATGCACTGCAATACACAGTAGACGGTAATCTGAGCTTTGTTCACCTGAGCGATGTTGTCGTAGCGGGCGGCACCGGAGCAGTTGGGTCGCCTGTCGAGTTGAGACAGCTTTTTGATCACAACACGTCCTCAATCGAGTGAATACGAAAAAGTGAGTGCTTCGATTCTCGCCAAATTCGGCAGAGGCAAGATTGGTATAGAAACAGCAAAACTCGTTTCCACTTCGGAACGCCTCGCCGAGGCGTTCTGGGAACGCCATACAGAACGGGTAAATTCTGAAAATCGTTCTGAGTGATGCACACCATTTTAGCCAATAGAAAGTGGAATTCGTTCGGAACGAATTTCGGAACTTCTACTTAGACCAGGGCCTAAAACCACAAAAACCAGGCTTATCCAACACTGTACACGTACCGGTACATACTACGTACACTGTAGTACAGTAGAGACGAACGACTACACGAACATACTATTAATACGTATTAATACACTGTAGTACAGTAGTTCTTCGGGGCACGCATGTGTATTAGCGTTCGTGACAACGGCGAGTCCACCCCAGTCTTTTTCCATGTACAGCGTCCACACTCTTGTCCGCAAGGCACGATAGCGCTGCTGCAACGCGTTACCATGGTATATGTATACAGCGGTGGTCTGCGGCGCAGAGCAGACTCTTCGCTATGCGTCACTTGGAAAATTACAATTTTGAAGTCCTTTACAAACTTTCATTAGCAACTTGTACAGTACATGGGGATCTACAGTAACTCGGTTGAGTCTGGACAAAGCGCGAAATGCTTTCCACTCATCATTGTGATCCAGCGCTGTCACGATGGCGTGAAGCGGTGATTCCAGCTGTGCTCGAAAACACGAGGTGCACTTGAAGTTCGCCGACTTATTACAGTGCATGTACTACCTCACGACAGCGACGCTAAATACCAGTGTACAGTACAGTACCTCGAAGCACCGAGCCTGCTGCCATTCACGAGGCGTGGGCGGGTGAAGCCGGTGTTTGTGCTGCAACTCAACGTATCGCCAGACCGCATGCAATCGAAGAGCCTAACGGCCGACCGAGCAGCTCCGCCCATCACGACCTCCGCACGCCACTTGCGATGATGCCCAAGTCGTAACCTCGCGACGGCTGCATTTCAAGTGATCCGACGCTCGGACGACTGCTCCAGTTCTGCTCCGGCCGGTCGAGACATCGTGGAGCGTCGGACCAAGCCGAGGACCAAGCAGCACAAAACGTCTGAGGCAACACAAACACCAATACAAACACGGAGCTCCCAAGTGGCATCGTACAAATTTGACTGACTTCAATGTTGAAGAACTCCTAGCACCTAGCGACATTTTTGTTTAACTTGGCCGTGCGCCGACAGCTATCGTCCCCCCGCGTTAATTCACCTGATCCACCTCCGCCACGTCGGCGTCCTCCGTCTTGGGGCGCTCGGCGAACCGGAAGCCCAGATCGACGCCGGCCTCGTCCTTGGCCGCGTCCCCGAAGAAGCCCGCGACGAACGCGTCCTCGGGCGCCTCCACGGCTTTGCACAGCTCGCCGCGTTTGGTCCCCCCAAACCGCTCGGACGTGCGGCGGTCGGTCACAAATTGGATCGCGTGGATCTCGCGCCGCACGCGGAACAAATGCACTTTCGTGATGAGCTCGTGCCGCTCCAGCTCAAAAACGAGCCGCTCTGCGCGCTCCTCTTTTTCTGTGTCCGCGTCCTCTTTTTCTGTGTCCTCGTGCTCTTTTTTCTCGCCCAAATACTGGCCCTGCACCTTGGCCAGCAGGCCGCCGGCGAGCTCGACGACCACGCGCAGCAGCGGCAGGTCGGCGGCCAGCGGCTCGGTGCCCCACCGGCGCGCGGCGCCCACGCGCCCCGTGGAGCGGCACAGCACGAGCTTAGCGTCGTCGTCCAGCACCAGCGAGCCGTCCGTGGACACGGCGTCGTCGTCCTCGTGCTCCGAGTCCGTGTCGCCGATGGCGTCCTCGTGGAACAGGATCTCGGGCGTCTTGTCCTCCAGCAGCGCGCCGTGGATGCTGTCGCGAGGCACACCGTGGTCCGCGGCCAGCAGCGGCAGGGGCTCGTCGTGGTGCGTTTGGTCCGCCGTGGTGGCCATTTTGGTCCCGAAAGAGTGCGTTTGGAGCGCCCGTGTCAAATGTGGAAATAATACCAGCCCAAGCCGCGGCGCCGCGGTTCATCTCGTCGCGCCGGATAAGACAGGGGCATCTGTTCGGCGCTTTGCTGCTGCTGGGCTCTCTTGTGGCTCGCTCTCTGGACCTAAATTCGTGATTTGCACTTTTGTGTGGCGCACAATAGAGTGGAGGCACAAAAAAAAGAGGCGGGCCCAAGAGCGCAATAATGGCCAGCGTCGCAGGCGACGTCGAGGTAGCCGCGCGCGAGCCGCAAGAGCGCGCGCCCGAGGCGCCCGTGGAGACCAGTCATGGGTGCGTCACAATTGCCAGAGAAAAACGATCTTTTCCATGTGCTAACTGCGCTGTAATTCGCAGAGATGGCGACGCTGCGCAGCAGTTTGAAGAGCTCTACATGTCCAAGCTGCTGGCCAAGCTCCGGGAGAGCAACAAGACGCCGCAGGCCGCGGCCGCAGAGCTCCAGAACGCCCTGGTAAAAAAAAAATTTTTTTACTAGTAGGGGAATTGCTGACGTGAGAGCACATTTTACTGACGCTCGGGTGTGGCCACAGAACAAACTGCACGCGTTGCAGCAGGAATTCGTGGCCAAGCAGGCCAAGCAGAACTTGCTGGACCGACTGGCCCAGGTGGAGACGCTGGAGGCGCTGCAGAAGGCTGTGACGTCCAGAAGGGCGCAGGCGGAGGCGGGGTACGAGCAGGAGAAAAGGGAGCTGCAGGGAGCGGTGCAGGAGCGGCAGGACGCCCTCCGACTGCTGGAGAGGCTGGCGGACGAGGTGGAACAGGAGAAGCGCAATGTGATCGAGCACGAGGGCACGCAGGAGGCGCACGAGAGCGAGCTGGCGCAGTTGAACGAAGTGTGGAAGGAGATCCAGAAGAGGAACGCCCACCGCAAGGCGGCGGTGCAAGTAGCGACTGGCGTCATGATCACGGATGAGGAAGACTGCAGCCGCGTGCTCGACCAGCAGACTCAGAGCATTCAGGAAATGCACCAGAAGCAAAAGCTGCTGGAGGTGGGTTTGTTGACGAGGCGCCGGAGAGGCGTGTTCTAATGCCTGCGTCTTGCATTACGCGTCTTGAGCAGGATCAGAAGATCGACATCAGCACCCAAGTGAAGCGGACAAAGAGGACAATTGAACACTTGTCCAAGCAGGTGCGCTAAAGGCAGCAATGGGGGTGGATAGCCGCGAGTGTGTCAGAGTGTTAAACGTCGTATGACTTGTTTTTACGATCCAGAACGACCTGAGGAGTAAAGACAACGAGGTGAAGCAGCGGGAGCAAGACTACATGACGCTCCAGCAAATGAAGCAATGGTACGTCAATTTGTTTGTTGTGATGCGTGGCAAACAAATTTTAGTAACGTGCATACTTGCTTCAGGTATGACCATGTAAGAGGCATCCAGGAATCGCTGTCAGGGATGGAGATTACGAAGGTGGTGGACGACTATCTTGAAGTACGCGTGCTGAAATCCCACTCGTTGCGAATCTTCTGCGATCCGGAGTCCACATGTTTGCAGCGCGTTCAGGTAGGTCACGAAGATTAGTTTAGAAACAGATTACCGCGGTCGTGACGTCTTACCACATTGTGCGCTGGTATTACAGTTCCTGACTCCGGATGTGGCCGCGTCCGATCTCGTGGAGGTCGCTGTGCGTGACAACAACGTCCAGTACTTGTTGTGTGAGTATCGCGAGCGTGTGCGCGAGCTCTTGGCGCTGTGAAGGTAGCTTCCCATCGCACTCCTGACCGAGTGAAAAAATATTGAGTACGCTTTTTATACAACTGCTGGTCTACTACCGAGGAGGACGCTGCAGATGCCGGCCAGGCGTAAAAGAGGTGTCGGGGCTCTTGGGCTTATAAATCGAACGGCACGACAACGCCACGCTCGCTGGTCACTGGGGGAACAGTTCGTTCACCTGCGGCTCCGGCAGCCCGGCGTCGAGGAGTTTTTTACGCGCGAGCGCGCGATCGATCGTGAGCTGCAACTTGGCCGCCTCCACCTCGCACCGCAGCTTGTCGCACTCGAGCTTGTGGCGCTCCTCCTCCATGCAGAACCTCTTGCGGTCGCGCTCTTCGCGCACCGCCTCGGCCAGCATGCGCTGCGTGCTCTCCAGGTTGGACCAGCTGCCCGCCAGCCCGGGCGCCGGGACGACGTTCACGGGCGCCGCCGCGATGGGCACGGGCGCCTGCACGCTGTCCTGGCCGCCGGCCTGACCTCGGTGGTCGTCCACCGCCTCGAGCGCGAGCTTGGGCTCGAGCTCGTCGTCCCCGGGCAGTCTGCGCCTCTTGACGACGGGCGCCGCGACCGGCCGCTGGTAGCTGCGCCGCAGACGCGCGGCCTTGTCGTCGTCCTGGCCCAAGATCTCGTTGAGCGCCGAGTAGTAGCGGCACACGCGCTGCACGTGCGCCTCGGCCTGACTCTGCTGGGCGGCGGTGTCGGCGGCCTGGTCCAGCCGCCGGAACGAGTGCGGGTCGCGGCCCTGCTCCTGCAGCCACGCGCGCGCGGCGTCGAAGGCGCGCTCCAGCTCGCTGATCTGCGTGCGGATGTTGGCGTTCTCGCGGTGCAGCAGCCCGTGCTGGCGCATGGCCAGCTTGATCTCGGAGCACAGCGCCTCGCGCGTCTCGCCCGTCTGCGTCTTGCCGTCGCGCCAGCGCGCGTAGTTGCCGGGCGCCGCCAGCCACTCGAGCAGCACGCCGATGGACGTCTTGCCGCCGCGCGTCGCGCTGTCGCTGTCCCAGAGCACGCGCTGCCGCCGCGCCGACGCGCCGCCGCTGGCCGGTGCACTTGAAGCGGGTGACGCGCTCATCTAGATCGGCGACCTGGGCGCGAGCTCGGCGAATGAACGGGAACCTACAGAAGACAAGACAACAACAATTGTAGAGAAGCGGTGGCGTGGCGCACACGGACGACAGTTTAGAAACAGTAGAAATGGACGAGGGCCCGACTTTATCCACCGCCAGCAACCCCCAAATTGAGGAAAACACAGCAAAAAACTGCAAGCATAGTCGATACGGGATACGGGGGTCAACTGGGACACGGGGATCTACCGTACTGGGTGCTGCGTTGGTTGCCACGCCGCTGCTTCGCAGATTCCACGTCCTCCTGCTGCGCTGGTGCTGGTGCTGGGGACCGAAAGACGGTACGATCTCTGGCCCATTCGTGCGTCCGACCGAGACGAAGTCCAAAACTCTCCGGTGCCCCCCACTTCAACACCTACCATCATTCCGGGGCCTTTAATCCAGCATGCCCCCCACCATCGCGCAAAACCCTTTATTTCTCATAATAAGAAAAAACAAAAACAAAACCCAGGAAGTTGCAGTGCCGCGCCATGGACGAGTTCGAGCGGGCGCAGGCCCAGGCCATGGAGCTGCTGCTCCAGCAGTGCGCGGTCGAGCCGCAGGGCGAGCGCCAGAGCGCGGCGGCCAACGCGACGCTGCTGGACCTGCTGGCGCACACGTGCGCGGAGGCCAACGCGGCGGTGCAGCAGCTGCGCGCGGACGAGGTGGCGGCGGCACTGGCCCGCGCCGTGGCCGCCACGCAGCTGAGTCTGCGCAGCGTGGGCCGCAACGTGAGCGCGATGCTGCAGGACCCGCAGCAGATGCGCGAGCTCTGCGCGCACGCGCAGCGCGCGGACGCCGAGGTGCTGCAGGCGCTGCAGAGCTCCCCGGCGCTGCTGGAGGGCGAGCGCGAGGGCGGCGCGGCCTCGTCGGCGCTCGCACGGCCGGCGGACGAGGAGAACGTGCGCAACATGATGCTCGTGGCCGAGGGCATGTGCTCCACCATGGACCACGCGCTGAGCACCATCACGGAGGACGAGCTGGCGCTGGCGGCGCAGCTGTCGCTGAGCATCGCGCAGAAGCTGCTGGAGGCGGGGCAGGCGCTGTTCACGTCGCTCGGGGACGAGGAGCGCAGGAAGGTGGAGAGCGGGGACAGACGAGAGCGGAGTACGATCGAGGAGCTGGAGGAAGAGGTCGGCGCGGAAGGAAGCTGTGGGGACGACGCGGACAAGCACAAGGGTCAGATGAAGAGAGCAGCCGTGCTGCGCACGTACGTGGCGGACATGTATAACCGGACGAGGGAGGAGGCGGTGGAACACCCGTTCCTCGCTGGGGCCCTGACTGCGGCGGGGTTGCCGTTTATTGGGCTGGCGGTACGTGCCTAATAGGTGTTGCTCGATGGGATTGGATGCTTATGGCTGGGCTTGGTGTATACTAGATCCCTGTTGCGAGTATGGTCGCGCTGGCGCTGATGATAGAGAAGTACTACCCGGAGCATGCGAAGCTGACGCTGGAGCTATGCTCAAATTTCATCCAGGTAGCTTTGATTCTTTGTTTTTGTTCGTTTGCTGGGTAGCTTTTGCACTCATATTTTTTATCATTGTTGTGTGCTAGATGTCCACGTTGTGGTTTCTCTTGCTTAAGATCAGCGCACGTCAGGTTAGTGTCGTGGCAAAAGATTGCTTCAATTCGTGGTACGAGTACGCCTCCACGAATGGCTTTGTGTCTACGGGTGTGGAGCTGGCTTCGACAGGTTGCAGCCTCGGCTTTCTCGGAATCTCTTATCTTCTCCGTATGCTTCACATAAATGTAAAATCGTGTGCATAGGTACGCGTGAAGTCATCGGAGACCTGCATCCACTACCTGTATACTGCATGTGGTGGTTGGGTCATGCCGAGTCACACTGTATCGTTTAGGCCAGGCAGGTTTCGATAGTAGTGAGGGTTTCGCACCTTTAGTACTAAGACTAGCTACGGTTTTGATGCTTCAACTAATCGCTGAAACTCCCATATTTGACCCTAATATGACAAGATTCCGTTTTTCAATGTGGGAAATATAGGTCCGATACAACATGCTGTATATTTAGTGCGGTGCAGGTGACGCGGCTTACAGTGCAGACAGCTCCTTCCACTGCTTCCAATGAAGGATGCTTTCGAGAGAGAGATCTGTGAGTGAAGTGCGCTTGGCGGACTTCTCGCAGTCTATCACAGAGAAATAACTTCCCACCGTCGCTGTGTTCGGAAATCGACGCAAATCCACCACAGAACTCCGCCAAAGTCGGAAACTTGCTTGCTGCATCTCCGACCGCTCACATATCATCAAACGTGACGAGCGGCTTGTCGGATTCTTTGACAGCTTGACGGAACTTATTGCTCACGTCGTACTCGCGACGTAGCTCGTCGAACTCGGCAACGATATTATGCAACGTCGCCTCGTCAAAGTTGTGGGTGAGCTGTCGGCGACATGAATTGATTATCTGGGCAACCACGGGAAGCTTAGAGGAAACTAGCTCTAGCGGAGTCACAGGGGGTGAAGAGGGACCTTGTCGTCGTCCACAAGCTCCTGGACGCTACTCGCTGCCAGCGCATACGCCGTGCCTACTGCCTTTACCACGACATCCATCTGACCAGCATCCAAATTCTGGAGATTGTCGTAAACTCACAGGTCGAGCTGCTGGATGTGTGCAAAAGTGGCGGTGTGAGATATACTACGTAGTAGCAAAATTTCCTGTGATCTCGTGGGTCGCCGACTCTAAGGCGGCGAGTTGCTCCTGAGTCAAAGGACCGATCATACCGGACATCGAACAGAAGCGTTGAGCGAGTCCACGCAGGCGGTTAACTTGCTGCAGCATGGGCGTTCCATATATTTATAGCACGCATGCATACCACATTAGCCCCTAAAGACCCAATTCTGAGGCGCGTTCTTAAGTTCCCGGGACGAATCCCGGGGGGAAACTGTCCCAATCTGGCTCGGACTCATCTTTGCCTGTGCTACATAGTTTTGCTATCGCGCTCTCATCGATTTCTTCACCGGGGTTCCAAAATTTCCGCGTGCTTAGTGTCCTCGATGCACGTCAACAATACTTCTAAGCACCACGAAAATCAAGAGTGCATACAGCCACTGCCATTAGAGAAGTCTGGACGCAGTTTATCGATACCTGGGAGCATTTTGGTAAGACCATATATCGTAGTACCTCCATCACTTTTGAGCTAACCTGCTGTTCTGTCCTTCAGCTGCACCGCTACTTCAACGAGATCCCCTGAAGTGCTCTACCCCGCAATTGACTCGTTTATTTAAATGTCTCCCGTTCCTAAAGGCGAGCCCCTGGGTTCATTCAGCTGGACGGCCAAGACAAAGGCTCTCTAATTGAAGGTGCTACACAAATGCTCTCATTCCTGTCCCCCCAGTATCCAACCCCACAACGAATAATTGTGAGGTGGCAAACCGCTGCAGCCATGTGACTTCCACACGAATAATGTCGATGATCGTGCGGCATGCCACCCGATCCAATACTGAATTTCGTTTTGGGTACTATAATTTATAAATCGTTACGATTCGTTTCCTGCACTTGCTTTTGGGCATCGTAAATTTAGACGGGTTAATTATCTCCAAAAGGATACCACGTTAGTGCATACTTCGAAGTACTTCTACTACCTCCGTGAGGAAAATAATGCACCTTTCGAAAAAAAAATGGCAGCGCTCCGCCTCGTTGTTTTCGGCGGTTATATGTATGCAAAGGTCCAGCTAGTAAAGGAATGGATCGCGGGCGTTGCACACACCGACGGCATTGGTGAAGTACATGTAGTATGCTGCTGCCCGGCAGTAGAGTGATGGGTACCAGCACACTGCGATGCAGTAGCAAGTTGTGGAGTAGGTAGAGTAGCGATTGCTTGCAGCGCGGACAGCGTGGTAACGCCCTGGTGAGGCACGGAGCTGACATCGAGATTTGACGGCGTGAGGATCTAGAATTGAAACTGCGGTTACGTAACGTAGAACGTCTCGTGCGCTGCGTAGTACTTGAAGTAGATGTTATGCCAACCTTGATGGGGGATCTGCTTCGTCTTGTATTGTTTTGGCTACCCCAGTGCCTTGGATGCACAATCTGGACGGATACTGAGAAATGTGGATCATTTTGGTGTGGTCAATGACCAGTGGTCATTAATCGCCTCGGCACATTTGATGTAATCGAACGGCGAAAGAAACTGTGTAACGATGGAGGTACTTTGGAGTTCCTGCAAGACTTCTCCTAATGAGCTCAAAACGTGTACATACCTATACGCTAGTCCTTCCAAAAACAGCATCAAACTCGCGTAATATTTTGAAAATCACTGTGTTGGGGCTGAAGTACAATTGAGAAACAGACGCACAGGGCAGAGCAGATGATCCGGTGTGTGGGGCAACAATCGATTCATTCAACCTCAGTTTCAGAGACAATTTATTGTTGAACTTGGACATAGGCGGAGGAACTTCAGGTGGCCTCCTCTTTCAAAGGAGGTTATAATTGCCCATGTGGAGATTTCTCTAGCAAACTTGGTACCATGAGTATCCCAATAGCCGAGTTCGAGCGTAAAAGCCAATACCGATCTCGGGGCTTGAAAGTGTCTCGCGCTCTCGTACAGTGACCAGGATCTGCTTCAAGTTGGTCATTCTTTTATTTCGGGTGGTTCGTGTGCGTCAAGCTTGCTACGTACTTCTGCCTCAAGCAGTTCATGCAGTACAATAGATGTACATTGAAGGCAACAATTTCTATTGACCACCGTTTACTATTCACCTTTCAATGCCCGCATAAGGGCAACAAACAACCAAAACACCTAACATTAAGCACGCTTTACCTGAGCGTGTGAGTTGATACTAGCATCCCATGCCACCAGCAATTCTTAGACACGAAGTGCTGTTGAATAATGAAAGGAAATTCGCTACTAGGGCCGCGAAGAAGGCGAACCCAATAGTTGAAAACACTGATAATGCTATGGCCTTGCTAGATCCGCCGCGGGCCTTCAGCTCACGAGCACCATGCTTCTGCCTGGGCAGCAAAGGTAGAGTCCCGAGGCTAACCAATGCTCGTACACTAAACAGAACGGCGAACAGTGCTCCTACTCGCATGCGAACCACATCCGAATCTTGCTCGATATCGGCGTCGAAAACGCTGAAATGAGAGCCGAGGCCGTTGCTCAAAGCAGTAGCAACAGGTTCTGCAAGATTGTAAACTGAAGTCACTAACCCGTAGGTGCTGCTTTCAAACCCAGGTTCTGCGATTTCTACAACCACAAGCATCCTGACAACCATGGCGATGCAATCTGCAAACCCTACAAGTTCTGTAGCGATGAGGAAAAAATATTTGTTGCGCCACACATCGAAAACCACCGTCATCACGACGGGAAACCCGATCACAAGTCCACCCAGCAGTGCAACAGTGACAGACAAGTGCCAGCTCGACGACAAGAGGCATCGGTGCACAAAGACCGAAGCTGCGACGCACACACCACCGTTCGAGAAGGCTAGAAACAAGTTTTTCACGAATGGATCTGTGTGCAACCAGTACTCGTGTATGGCTTGTGAGGGTGATGCTGAGTCCATCCCGAAGGACAGGCACATTTTCTGCAGAAAACCGAAGCTGGCGATCTGCCACGTTGCGCGCTGTTGCATGATGCGCCAGAACTCTCCGAGCTTTGATCGCAGATTTGGTGCTGCTGCGGCAATAGGAATTGCATCAATACTGTACATGCGATCGTACTTGGCCTCGCGAAATCCCCACGCCGTAATGCCCAATGCAGCTAGTGCGACCATGATCAAAATCTCAAATATCGTTTCCAGTGAAAGCTCGAACGAAAATCCTCCTTCGTACTCCTTCGAGTTTAAACCAACCGCGACGAGAACCGTGCCCAAAAGCTCAGCGACGAACCTCACTGCGTGCACAGCGCTCTGCGACAGTCTCGAAGATCGAAGCACGTCTTGCTCTTCAATCTGGCTATCTCGGTGCACCGTTTCCACCATCAGCCCGTCACAAGCCGCATCAACCATGAGATACCCCACCGCAGCCGAAGATATCGCCATAACAAGCCGCGGTGCGTCCGTAGCATCGCTATCCAAGTCCACATCGGGGTGAAGCGCCAGCATCGAGCCGAAGACCGACAAAACGATGCCCCAGCCCACATAAATGTACGGCGTGCGTCTGCGTCCACAGATCGGCACGCAGTCGGTGAGCAGACAGAGCAAAATCTTCCCGTGCCAAGCGCACCCCAGCAGCGTCTGCGTGGCATTGGCCTGATATCCTTCCAGTCCTAGTCGGATATTGAACAACGGGTACACGAGCGCGGGCACGACGCCGTGGAACAGTCCCGCCGCAAAGTAGTTGACCAGTAGAGCCAACGCTCGGTGCGATCGGTGGTGGAGCTCTTGCTCGTGCACCGTCGGCAACGGAGACAGTGCCGCCTCGTAGAACCCCTCACTGCTCTCGCAGCTTTCGTCATGCAGCGGACTGGCTGTGACCGTGGAAGCCGCGTCGAACTTGACTCGACTAGAGCTCGGCACATTGGCTGCGCTGCCGCCACTGCGACTGAAGCTGCTGCTGAAGGACCAGGACGAGCAGTGCGGACTCACGAGCTCGTGTGCCATGGACCTAGCGAGATAATTTCCAATTGTTACCGACTTGCAAACGCGTTCTTGTGCTTGACGCGAAGTTTCTAGTAATGAGGCAGGACTCGGATCGGGTCGACTGCCACGCGGGACGCTCTTCTCCATTCACCTTAGACGTGATCACCGAGAGGAGATGGGGGGCGTTCGACTAGCTGACGACATGACGTTGCATGGGTCGTCTGCATTCGGGATTGTGTGACGTGGCGGTCAACGCTAGTATGCTGTAGCGTAGGGACGTTGAAGTGGGCACGGCCGGTCAGCCAATCAAAGCTTTGGTGCACCGAGTAGGGCCAAGCAGCCTCAGCAAGGTGAAGCATCTCGCCTAGGCTCGTGAGGCCCATGCGTAGCCGCCTGGAACGCTCGGATAGCGATCGCAAATGGGCGCTTCTTGCGAATGCCAGTGGGTTGTTTTCCGTGAAGCATTTTCGACGACCAGTCGACTTTCGCTCAAAATGCTTTCGCCCTCTTCCGAAACCATGTTCTGGCCTCAAGGGCGATTGCTTCTTCCCGATTTACATCAACGCGGACGGAATCGAGTGGATAGGCGAGAGATGGTGGGCATCGCTGCACGGCCCAAGGTTCCGTGAGGCCGCTGAGATATCAATTGGCCCCGTAGGCGTGGTTTCGAGGCGAGATCTGACCGCTGCCCTTCTGAACGGTTACCGATCGTAGCCATTTCGGCTCTGCCGATCTTTTACGTGAGGGTGGAGCCGACCGATTTGTCCTACTGGTCTTCTCACCGACAAGAAAAATATGGCTGTACCAAATATTTGCTCGTTTACTGTAGTTGGGAGCGGAGCCCGTGAAGGAACAGGCATGGTAGTCAATTCAGAGGCTGAATTTACTACGTCACAAGGGTACAAGACTTGTCACAGAGTCTTCGCCACGTTGATCATCACATATTGCCCCACGGCGCCACGCTGCCATTCGTCAGAGTGATTTGCATTCGAAAGTCGTGCATTAGGGTCAGCATAGGTGCAGTACTCGCACCGCAGCCAATTTTGCTGCTTCGTCAAGCCGAGGCTAACCACCGCTAGTTTTGGATTCAGCACGGAGTGGGGCGACGTAGTTGATACAACCGACACGTGCCAAACAATAACAATTAAGCAGAACGACTGGAGCCGACCAGGGTCTACGATCAAAGTATTGAATACGACCCTCCCACCACCACCACCAACCTTTTCCTGTACATGTGTGTACGAGCGCTGCTGTACGGTAAATGATCAATCCGCCCAAAGGCTCACACAAAGGCCCGGAAATATTGTAGATTTCTCCATCTAGTGATTTACACTGAGTTGAGCTACCTAGGCCTTCTCTATACATCTAAAATCCCTTCCACCCGTTCTTCGTTGCCACTGCAAACCGAGAATGCCAGTCAAGGCAACCGTACTCATCCACGCATGGATTGCCGTAAATACAAGAGCACGACTCGAAGCCGCGACCATCATCCTTGTCTGCCTTCTTCTGCATCTGAAGTTCGCCATCCCAAAGTGCCTTTGTTGCCTCCTGGTCACGGCGTAGCTGATCCGCTTCCTGCTCTACCACGACGAAGTATGTTTCGTCCTTCACTAAATCGTGATAGGTGCCCCGCGGGTCTTCTCGAACGAGGCTATCGAAGATACCTGCTTCCTCCCGCTGAAACCGCTCAGGATTTGGATGCTTCGAGAGACGCACAAGGCAGTTGGGCATCACGAATGACAAACAGTATACGTCGTCGATGTTTGCTTGCGTTGTTGACCCGTCCTCGATCGGAAACAGCTCGTCGTAGCTTTCATAGATTAGTTTCACCATTCCAGCGCCGTTTAGCTTTCGCATGCGTTCAGCTTCCTCGGCTGCAGCAGCAGCTTCTGTTGCAGCAACGGCATCGGCAGATGGTTCGATTTGATCTGTGGGCGGGCCCTCTTCTGCATGCAATAACCCTCTAGCGTCTGCGTTAGCTGATTGTGAGCTTTCAGCTTTTGAGGTAGCGTTGTTGACATCTGTAGTTTCAAGAGTGCTCGTATCTGGCCCTCTACTTTCTTCGGGAGGTTGGATTCTAGCAGTTGCAGGTGTGGTGGGTCGGGCAGGCGGGGTCTTTACTGGTGTCGCTAGTTTTGCTGTGACACCCCGCGCACTTGGCTTCGAAGGAGACGTTGGCGGAAGTGCCTTCACTGTCACTGTCTTTCCTCCTTTGAGTGTCGGTGCTGGCTTGGTGGGTTTTGGCGTATCTTTGACCTGCCCTTAAGAAATCCCGGTTAAGAGAACCAACGATAGATCAATGAAGAGTCGATGACAAGAAGTCTTTGCGAAAGTACCTTTTTGTTCGGCGACAACGCAGGCAGCTTGACCTCTTCCTTTTCACATTTTGTCTAAAGGGCACCAAGACTCTTAGTAGGTGGGCACGTTTCAATTGGTCCTTGCACGTATACACCTTCTTCTGCGTGTCGATAGTCACACGTGTTCCCTTGCCATTCCGCTGTGCCATTGCTGCCGCGTTGGTGTGCCTGCAAAACGAGACACGAAAGATAATAATAACACAAGCACTTATTTCAAGTGGCATATTATGATTGATTGATCGACAGATAATCGTGACTGCGATACGGGTGCACTCCGTTAACGTGTCAACAACTACTCGTGTTCACTTACCGCAGTTTCGAATGACTTAATGGAGTTGGGCCAACTCTTCAATGCGCAGAGTTAAGTCCTCCACAGTGAACTGCTCTGTGGTATCCAGCATGCCGTCGTTATTCAGCTTGTCCACCACCTTCATCATCTGCGGTTTCGGCAAGTCTAGAAAGCTTTCGACCAAGTCTCCGTCGATGAAGTTCCGTGCCTCTGATACCGATCGCCGATTTTCAAATGTGCGCCAGTCCTTGTGAGAAAAGCCTCCGACACCCTTCACGACCTGTACCAGCGCCTGTTGTACTCGAAGGAGGAGCGAGTACTGGTCTTTGGTAATTGGCAAAATGACGCCAATCATGCCGCTAACAGTTCCGAAAAGCATTGACTGACCTTGAATGGCAGGAACAACAGATATTTGTTCACCCACGTCAATCATATCAGTGGAGATGGCAGCAGGTGTTTGAGCAGAAGCTGATGAAGCATTATTCTGCATAACAAGAGATCCATATCGGAAACGGTTTACAAACTCGCCTAAGTGGAATTCTCCAACAGTCTCCAAGCGGCCACGCTCTTCATCAGACGCCGCACCACTATTACGTTGCACAGTAAAAAGATTGAAATCTGTCTCGCTGCCGATGTATGTATCGTCATCGACAATGCCCAACGCAGACATCCAATTTGAGTTGAGATCCTTTGCAATCTCCTCGATCGTTCCATCAAGTTGCTTGTAGCTCAGCAAAGAAACCGACTTCATCAGGTCTCCTACCACAATAAAGTCGCCGCGCGATTCCATGTACAGCACTAACGTGTGACCGTAGTGGCCGCATTCAGCGACTAGTTCCTTTTCATTGTCAGTGTTTTCACTCCACTTATACAACTGCGCCTTGCTGTTGACTCCAGCAAGCACCTTTCCGTTAAAAGCATTCAAACAATACACGGCACCCTTCACCTCCTTTTCCGTGATCAACTGCAGTTTCCGTTCACCGTGAATGCCGGTGACAGAAAATACTAGGATGCGACCTTGGTGTGGCTCAGCCTCGTCTTCATGTATATACGCAGTTCCAACCACGAAGTACGATCCGCTCGAAGAATCGCCCGAGAATGGGCATACTACCACTGAGCAGGGGGTCTCGAACGGATCAAGCCGGTACGAGTGGAGCACCTCGAACGTTTGGTCATCAAATAGTCGCACAAAACCCTGATCCACTTCTTCGCCTGCATCATCCACCGCAAAACTAACGGTCAGCACTCCGAGCGTGTGCGAATCAGCATCGTGAGCAATCCGGCGGGCCCATTCATTCAAGTGAAATGTCTGGATATGTAGTTTCTGGATGTCATCTACTGTACCAATCGTCAGCTCCTCTTCAGAAGAAAGGGCGAGACACTCCGGGAAAGACTCGGAGTCGAAAGGACACATCACATTAACCTCCTTGGAGTTGATGTTAGAGTAGAGCAACTTGTTGTTGTTGGAGTAAATAACCGTCGGGCGATCGCAAGCAGCAAAGACGTGAGTCATGTTCTTGGATCGGAATGTTGAGAGAGATAGGGGTTGCGATCCCAGAGATACTCGCTTTCGTGTTCCAAGCGTTCCTTGCTCGACATTCAGTTCGTAGTTCATAAGACTGCCATCGCCGAGGCCAACCAACAAATAGTCCTTGCCCTCGAATGTATTGCACAGCACAGATCGGGGGAGCAGATCAGTTCCTAGCAACTCCGTCGTCAGCTTCTCGAGCGTTGGCAATTTCAGCACAGACACCGAAAAGTTGGTCCACAAACCAACGACACAAATTGGGCTGTTGAGCGCGACCATATCCCAGCGAGATGATGAGCCTGTCATTGAAACGTCTCCATCAGCCACCTCCTCTCCACTGAGCGGGGTAATATCAATGCATGCAATCTCGTGTTCCATTTTGACCTGGGTCTTCTCGGTAACCTGGCCATTCGCAACCTCAAGATACACCAGCACACCGCCTGATGTTGCGACTGCGATCTGTGTTGGATTTGCAGCCGCAACAGTGATTCGTGACCCAACTGGAGGCGACCACGTTGAGCTCAACGAAAAGGTGGTACATTGAATAAGTCTCACCTCGGATTCTGTTACTTGCAGCCACACATCGCCATACATGTTTCGACACAACAGGGTCTTAACGTTGGTGAACGTTGAGATTTCTTTTTCCTCCATCTCATCCTCATCACCAATTGCCAGGATTCGAATTTCACTTACGTAACTCTGCACGAGGTATTTGTCGTGTTCCGCAGCAAATGTCTCGCGTAGTGACCACATGCCCTTAATTCCAGGAAGCTCCGCACTTGCTTGCTCATTAATCCCGATTCCATTGCGAATCACACGCAAAGTTCCATCCTTGTCAGCACCACTGCAGGTCACAATTTGGCCCTGACCCTGCCGATCAAGATCCATCACGCAAAAATCGATAATTGGGCCGACATTAACATATGTGTCCAGTACTTCGATATATGATCCGTTTTCATCTCGATCCGCGTTGAGCTTAATCAGCTGTGAATCACCGAAGGTACTGCCGACAAATACCACGCCGTTATCCAGGTATGACAGACAAGAGGCGATGTTAGTCTCGCCAAGCACTTCCAAATGCACGCCGCTCACATCATTTCCATTGTGTTGCAGGGCCACTACCGACAACGTTCCGTATTGATCAGCCAGCAAGAACCTCGATCCATCTTTGTCCACAGCGCCATACACCTGAATAACCGTGCTCTGCATCGGGATCGCATGGAACGTGCTCCCATTGTGGTATACAATGGTCTGGTTCGAGACGACCAGCACGCCTCCCATCGGCGCCGGCACGGGGATCAGCAAACTCGCGCCGGACTCGACGTTGGACTGACTCCAGGGCCCCTCGGCGAAGTCCTTTTCCTTGAGCAGGATGTGGTACGTCTTCAGGTGCCTTGCGGCCTTGTAGTCCTCGTACAGGACGCATATGGTCGGCTTGCTGTGGCCGTGCAGGAACTTGATGTCAATGACGCGCAGCTCGTCCAGCCGGATGTTGAACGTGTCCTTGAGGATGCCCTTGCCGCTGTCCATGGGGATGACCTTGAAGTACCCTTCGTACAGGTTCATGCCGATGAGACGCCCCTCCGGGTCGATGTTCCCGCTGGTGACGATCTCACTGCTGCGTCCGATCGAGTCGCGGATGCTGCCGTGCGCCTTGGTCACCACCTGCTGCGTGGCGGCATCGTAGGCCAGCACGCAGAACTGGAAGCGCTGCGTGACCACGAAGAGCCAGTCCTGCGGCTCGTTGGCGGCGCGGAAGACCTCGAAGATGGCGATGCGCCCGTACAGGCTGATGTCGTGCTGCGGCTGCAGCCCCTCGGGCGTGAGCAGGTGCACCTCGAAGCGCGTGCTCTTGGCCAGCAGCAGGTTCGTGTCGTTCGGGCCCGTGAACGCGGCGGTGAGCGAGTGCGTCACGCTCGTGGGCTTCTGCGCCGTGGCCACGTAGCTGTACGCCATGTCGCCTCGGGTTTGTCGCGAGATCTCGGGCTACAGACCGAGCGGCGCGACAAAACGAGTATAGGGCGATAGAGCACGCGCAGGTCTTGGATGCCGACCAAGAATGGGCGCGTGGCGAGCGCGGGGGCGGAAGTTATGCAGCGCGGAAGCGGGGGCTCGGACAGCCTCCTGGCGCCTCCGAGTCCAAATCTTCTGTGTCAGGCGAGGTCACGTTGCTGCGATTCGTTTTTGAATTGAGTGGTCCACATGGCTACAGACCGACATGGCTACAGGATCAGATGCCGACATGGCTACAAAGTGGCTATCGCAGTCTTTGGGACAGTACTGGAGCTTAGAACTCGATGGAGCCCATCTTGATCTTGTCACGGTAGGACACGCCGTTGAAGTCCTCGACGAGGTGCTGGAACTCGTTCAGGTGCGTCAGGTGGTAGTGCGCCGTGTGGTTCGGGATGGCCTTGTCGCCGGGCATGTAGTGGCACACATGCGTTCCCGCCGCCCTGTTGTGACGCAACGAGAAGTGATAAGGTGAGGACGAGCTGAAGGTTGGTTAGGAGGGCGAAGAGGAGGATCGTACTTGGCGGCCTTGATGGTGGGTGCATGGCGAGCAAGCACTAGCACGTCTGCCGGCTTCAAGCCGAACTCGTCGCAAATTTGGAGGATCGGCTTCGGGTCCGGGAACTTGTCCTGTTCCTCCTTCGGTAAGAACATGTCGAATTGGCCTTCCATCTGAATGAACGTGAAGCAGCTACTGCTTAGTTACCCGCGAAAGCAAGACGAGCTCTGAAAGGCCAATCTGCCTCGCGTTCACCTCTTTTAGGAAGAAGTTGTACTCGTCCTGCGCAAGTCAGTAAATGCCACAAACCACAGCCAGCTTATCAGTACCTCGTTGCCTATTATACCTGCGCGTAGTAGCACCAACGTACATCCTGCAGCGGGTTACAGGGAGGGATCACGGCCTTGAACAGTCCGCGCAGATCCGAGTAGCTCTGCCACCAGCACCGTCCCAGCAACCCCAGCAACCACATCAGCGCCATCGCAGCCGCTTCCGCCCCCCACGCACCTCCGTACCAGCACTTCGTTCGCCCCGTCATTCACGACCCACGTCGACAGTCCGGCGGACGTCGTGCCGACCAGCACGTCCTCCAAGCCGCTTCTCTCGCTCTCCTGCTTCTTCTTCTGTTTGAGCTTGTTGATCTTGTCCATATACTTGTCCCGTAGCGAGCTGCCGCCGGCCTCGGCTGCCCCCTGCTGTCTCTCCTGGCGCTGCTGCTCCTGATGCCGCTTGGCTTGGGCGAGCTCCTCGGCCGCCGCCTGCAGCTGCTGCTCCAGGTGCAGCTCGTCCTCGCTCTTGCTCTGCTGCTTCTCGTCTGCGCCCGTGACTCTGTCCAGGATCCGGCTGGGCAGTCCCTGCAGCGTGCTCCGCAGCCGCTCCTGGACCTCCCACGGCCTTCCGCTCGAGTCCTCGCCCAGGTCCTGGAGCAGCCCGCGCACGTCGCCCAGCTGCTGCATGCGCTGCACGCTCGCGGTCCCGGAGAGCGCGGAGCCGACGCGCCGCTGCGGCGCCTGCTCTGCCTGGCGCTGGCGGCGCGTCGGCCCCGCGCTCTGGCCCAGCAGCGAGCTGCACAGCACGTCGTACTCGAGCACCACGGCCTTGAGCTGCTGCGCTGCGGCCTTGGCGAGCTTCATGGCTGCAGCGCGAGTGGTACCTCCCTCTACAAGAGCAGGAGGAGGGTGGCTCACAGCAGAGGCCGTGCTAGATACGGGCCAGATCTTGCTTGGCGCAGCCCCGTACGGAATGGGGAACCCGGCGTGGCACCTGGACGGCGGGGACGGCGCGCCGGCGTCCGTGGACCTGCTGCTGGAGTGGCTGCAGACCGGCAGCAATGCGCGGCGGTGGATGGACACGGAGGGCGCCATGGACGGCTCGCGGCTGGCGCTGACTCGGGAGATCCGCCACCTCCTGTGCGCGAACGGCATCCACTATCGCACCGAGAACAGCATCGGCGCCAGGCTCTGGCTGCTGCAGCACCAACTCCAGGACGCCCAGGCCTGGATGGAGAGCAGGGGGCTGCGACACCACGACGTCAGTCTCAGGACGGAGCGAGCCGTGCTGCAGATGTGCCCGTACTACGTCGAGACCAAGGACTTGCTGCGACGCTCGTCGGATGCACCACCGGTGCGTCCACCGAGCCCGTGCCAGAAGGAGGCTGTGACTACAGAGAGGAGCAAACGAGACGACGGCGACGGAGTAGTCACAGGTTTTAGAAAGAGGTCGAACGTCCAGGAGTACCCCCAAGTGGTGAAACGCACGCGAGTGACGTCCGAGTTGCAGACGGTGAAGACGGAGGGCGTCAGCTGCGTCGTGGAGCTGAAGGCGGAGCCGGAGGAGCGCCGCGAATTCTTCGAGCTCGAGCTCCAAGTGAAGCGAGACCATGCCATCTGCGTGAGGGCTAACGCTCGGAAGGAGCTGCTGGACCTCGGCGTCCCCCTCGACGACGTCGATCGACTGCTGCCTCTTTGAAGCGAGCGGGGCGATTCGCTGCAATGGTTAGACGTGCATGTTGAAGCCATATATATCTATAAGAACAATGACACGCTTGCCATGAATTTCTTGCACTTGATCTGCTGCCAGGCCACACTACACGAATGAAGCAGAGGAACTGGGATGCTGACGGCGTCGATGGCGTTCCGTCATCCATGGAAGTTTTGCTGGAATGGCTGGCGACATCTGGCAATGCAGCGCGTTGGCAAGGTCGGCGGGCAAAGGCAATGGGCCCCGGACCGAGATGACGCACGAAATCCTCGACTTGCTGCTGAGCTACGACATCGACCACTAGACCCCACGACGCATCGGCGCTAGGCTGTGGGCGCATGTACCAGGCGTCGGCCTCGTCGAACTAGAACACCAGTTCGACGAGGCCGACGCCTGGTACATGAGAAGGCGCCTGCGAAACTACGGCGTCAACTGGAGGACGGAGAACGCAGTGCTGCAGATGTGTCCCTGGTACAAGGAGGTCAAGCCCTTGCTGCGACCGGTGCGACCATCTCCCATTGCACCAGCAGCTAGAATTGGACGCTATAGTAGCAACAAAAGCAGTGGGGGGTCACAGTTGTGGCGACGAGGTAGAGCTGCCCAAGACCGGTTCCGAGCGAGGCGCCACGCTCGGTCCACACGCACTACACCCTGACGGTACAAATGCGGAATGATAGAACAGTCGTTGCGAGTGAAGTTGGAGGGGACTAAGTGCGTGGTTGTGCTGGATGCTGAGCCGGAGGAGCGTCGCGAGTTTTTCAAACTCGAACCCCAAGTGAAACGAGACGAAGCCATCAAGGCGAGGATGGAGTTGATGGACATGGGTGTTTCTCTCTTGGACATCGATCGACTTCTGCCGCTGTGGTAATGGCAACAAAGTAATACATGTGCCAAAGCACGCATGCAGTTCGAGTCAACCGTTGCGGAGACCCGTAGCGCCTTCCTCTACCAGATCAGTTAAAGATACGCTGAAGGAGCTTCAACGGGCTGCTCGATTAATTCGGAAGGCGATGTAGTCGATGGCAAGCCTTCGCTCCTGGACATGCTACTCGAGTGGTTGGGCCGTCCTGTGTGTGTGTGTGTGTTGAGGTTCAGCTGGTGATCGAGGTGAACGTTTGCTGCTCAGCCACAGGATCGCATACAGTCGTCCCTCCCGCCGCAGTTGATTATCAAAGGAAGGTGATTGGTTTCTTCTCACTACCTGAGACCCTGATGGCTTAACCTCGACTAGATCTGCCTAAATCCGCTGTCTTTGTGAAGTTTTCAGCGGCTTTGAAAAAAATCGATATACAGTGAGACCCCCCGTTTTCGCGGCCGGTGACCTCCAATAAACTGTTAGATCTGATACTCCGCACATTCAGAGGATAGCCTGTGGGATACGCTGAAATGCGCAAGTAGGTGCACATCTCTACTAGGGGAGGGACGACACGTCCTCCAAGATAGATCATTTGACACAAAGACATACCTTTTATATGTTTCCGAGCACTACAATGGCGCGTCGCCCATCCTCCTATACTACGCTGGCATTGGCTCAAAAACGCGAGCTTTGTCTGCAGGCTCACGCTGAACCATCGTGGTCGCGCAAACGCCTCGCCACTTGGGCAACTACCAAATTCAAGACTGCACGTCCGGGGGCGAATCCACCGTTCGGGGCACCCTCAAGAACAAGCGCAAGTACAACGAAATCCCGAGACTCATGCCAGCCGAAAACGGCAGATCCACATACCTTATTAGCCTCTCAACCTTTTTATTATCCACCCTCCGCGAAAACGGGGGGTCTCACTGTAGTACTGGCATTTATAAGCGCTTCAAAGACTTGCTCTACATGGCGATCATTGCTCAGACACGATCGAATACACCAGATTTGGCAACCCACGTATGCCAAGCATAGACACAGTGTGTGAGTGGGTACGAAAGGCGTGGCGTGACACCGACGAAGCGACAATTTATCAGAGTGTCCAGGCTGCTGGCTTTGCATCTGAACCCGCGCAGTGGTTTATTGCTAAGCATGTCGTGTATGGAAGCAAGTTTAGAGCAGTGGAACTTATAAGGAGGATGGCATCGACCTAGATCGGTTTAACCTGCATGTTTTAAACGATGCACCGGGCGACATTTCACACGTTGACGACGGCCCTCGCCTGAATAAAGCCCCTTGACCATCATCAGCCGACACTGCGTATTCAATTGTGCCCGGGCTTTATTCGGGCGAGTACCGGTATACAGTACATGTACGTTACCTGGTCGTAGTCAGCGACATAGCATGAGCGACCGAAGTTTGTCCCAGACGATAAACTTTGGAGTAGATGAGGAATCTCTGACCGAATATTGCGCATAAAGTGCAGGTATATACTGTACGTTTCACCGTGTTGTACATGAACAGCCCCTATCTATACAACTAGTGCATTAGCCGTTCGCCGCCGCTCCGCGGCGGTGGGTATAGATTAGGTCCCAACCCGTTCCGCTCGCTGTGCTTCGGAGCAAGCTTGCTTGCTCCGAAGCCAGACACTGCGTGTTTAGCTAGGTTTTGTGTAGATAACAAAACTAATGAACCAACTTTGAACTCATTAGAGTTTTCTCTGCCATTATTGTCTGCGTTCAGCTTCTGTCGATCGACAGAAGCAGCAATGGCGTCTTGGACAAACCGTATGACGGCTTGTCTGCGCTGGACAAAGTCCATAGCCTTCGAGCTGAACCCGTTGTTCAGCTCGGCATCCTTGTTCAC
>BSXT01000523.1:0-21868 GCA_030267785.1 Phytophthora fragariaefolia | reverse complement strand
AGCTTGGTTACAGTCAGATTCACTACTGGTTTTGTCGGGTAGAACTTTGGTTTAGGCTTGGCCTCTTTGGCTAATAAGTATTTTGAAGGTGATGTTTCTGCTGAGCTGATAGTTTGCATATGTTCTATTTCTTCCATTGCTTGCATCATATCCATTGTCTCGATCAGATCAGAGGGATCCATATCAGAAGATATTTCACATTCGGTCAAGTTGTTCAGATCATCCGACACTGCACTATCATCTGGGCATGTCGTTGCGTCGGACAAGCCACTTCCTGCTCCTCGCATACCAAGCTGTACAGTTGTTTTCCACTGCTTCAAAGCTGTGTAGAACGCTGGACTCGATAACCCAGCGAGATGCTCCATTATGGGCTCAAAGACGGTTTTCGCATAACAATATTTCTCTTCCGAAGAAAGCACCACCACATTTGCGCGCTCGCGAAGTCGCATTTTTACGTAAATCACACGAGGTTTACGACGATGGACCGGCCTACCTTTTTGTCTGATATCCCGCTGCTGGGATTTTTCGTAGGCTGCTTCGTTGGTTGCATGTTCATCTATCTCCACTTCATGTGTTGCATCGAGACTTTGAGCTTACTGGGTATTTTTATCTGCATCAGACAGTTGCGTCAAACCGTCATGTGTGGACGGCTTGTCGGCTTCTCTCAGTTTTGCCTGTACAGCCTGAAGTGATGTGATCCCGCCCCTAAATGTATCTTCCAACTTTGACATTGCTACCATATCCCAGCGTGGAGGGATACTTGACACCGGTAGGGTTTAAAAGCGATGTACGCGCTCAGCAATATACATCAAATGCTGACAGGGAAGGTTGTAGCTACAATAAAAAAGACACGAGCAGGTCCACTCCAAATCGTTGCACACATATATGTATTCCCGTGAGCGCACTTCCCAGTCACCAACCTGAGAATCTTGCTTAGTGCATATCATATCCCCGGCAAAAACCATGAAGTAATCCCATTGGCAGCGAACTTTACTTAGTAAATCATCCGCCAAGAGCTTCGCAACCAAGGATAGGAAATCAGGTGTAAGGTCAGGTTGCCGAGACGTAACGGTGTGTTTGCGCATCACCGTTATCAGCTGGCGACTGATAGTTGTTTGGTGAGCCAACAAACCACTTATAGCTGCATCTAGTCGTGGACTCTTCCCAAGCAGAAGCTTTACTTGGTTCCAATTGGATTCTATTCGATTGGTTGTGGTATTTCCTGCCGTGAAGAATTTCCCTCTCGCATGATTTGCCCACATTGTGGCACATGTTTTCCAGTTAGCATAAAAATACTTCAGTAACTGTGGACTCTCCTTCAGGCAGGCAGTTGAAAATTTATCGAGTTCAGCATTAAACTTCGTCTGTGTGTTGCTGTAACACATGGAGCAACACAAGGAGCAACACACAAAACAACCCCAACGAACAACACAATATGCAACATACCGAGCAACACAACGAGCAACACAAAATAAGATCAGCAGCATCGAGATCTACACGAAATAACAGGATTGCATACGAGTAGATAAGTTTTGCGAAAGCTGTTTCCATGGCATCCCGCTGCGTCATTTTCAAATTGAACTTCGTCCTTCTACAGACCTTGCGCCAATACGTAAGTGCATGAAACTGACAGAGCAAAACTTTCGCATCGGGAAACGCTTTCTCTAGCACTCGCCACTCCACAAAGTCTTTGTCGATAACAACAGTTTGCACTTTCCTCCAGCGCGGGATCTTTCGCTGAAAAAAGTCCACTATTTTTTCCATGGTTACAGCTTTTTGATCGAGTGGCAAGAAGTCAACTACAGGAAACCCCCTCCCCGTAGCAGTTGTGACCACGAGACTGCCTGTATTATAATAAAAAGAAAAGCATTCATACACGCGTGTTAACCAATATCAGCAGACTATCCATCGTTTGGCAGCACTATACGCAACAAGTGATACCCCAGATTATTCGTTCCATGGGTCCAATCCATCACCAATGTATCTCTCCACTGTTCAAAACATGCCTTCTGAATCGACGTTTGCATTGCAATGACACACGTAATATCCAGCTGATCTTGAACTAAAAGGACGTCATTGCCAGCGTCCTCCTCCGCAAAAGTGTCCAGGATATTTTTAGTTCGCTCAAGCGTTGAGGATCCTAAGACTTGACGGAGAACATTCCGCGTTTGCTGGGGGGTTAGATCGATGTCTGTTTACAATTCAGTCATCAGAAAAAAAGTTAATAAAATCATAAAATGGAAGTGGCGACAACGATCATGGGATTCCAAATCAAAGAGTAGTGAACCAAATTCACCAGTAGCACCCACCAAGCTTTTCTGTCAGATACCGGTTGATATTCGTCGTACTGGTTTTCATTTCCGTCAGCAACCCAAGTTCCTAACGGACTTGAGGAGGAATTGGCATCGACTTCGCCCCGCGATACGAGTCGTATATGACCTGCGAGGTTTTGTGGTTATGCTTGGAAATCTGGTTGCAAAATTGGCATTAGAATAAGCAAAAGAATAAAAGAGTAAAGGAACCATACCTCACTACTCTCGTCAACGCACACTTGCCACTTGGCGTTCCCTCTTTTGACAATCTTGACAGCGCGCACGACAAAGCTTGCCTCACAACCAGTGTATCTCAATTGAGCATCTCGAAGTCCTTCGCCACGAGAAGCTTGTGTTATCCCGTGTGTACACCACATACGCTTGTAACTGTGGGATAGGTGATCTGGTATCGAGTCTACACCAGCACGACTTAAGAAACCAGCAACACAAAACGCAACATTAAGGGTTACCATAGCAACATTTTTCATGCAATAATATAGCACGATACCTGTTGTGCTTCTGACGAGTCTCGGAACTTCGAATCCGAAAATGCAAGAAGTGTTTGATCTCATAGGCTTTGAGCATCTCGTCATACTTTTCCCATGTTTCGAACACTTTTGGGAAGCCGGGTTTGATGTTCTCAACGGGCTTGTGTGATTTGATCATTTTCTGACGAGCATCCCAAGTTTTCGTTCTACGCCTGGATAATTGATACGAGACGGACGGATGATATTCCACAGCAACCTTCTTCGAACACTTTGCTGATGGCCCAAAGTTCATCTTTTCAGCCTCAAATTCACAACTCAGCTGCGAGGTCCTTCCTTATCTTGCGTTTGCCCACATGTGTTTTGTTGCTTTGACGCTGGGAACTGATATTCTCAACTGGTTTATCACCTGCTTCTGCTTCAGCTACAGTCCGGGCTGCCCAGACAAACCGGTGAATAGCATCGTCAAGACCTATTCATCCAGCCACAAGCAACATTGCTTAATAATTTGCAAAGCAACGTACCGAGCAACATTGCCAGCAACATTGCAAGCAACATATGCGGCAACATATGAAGCAACATATGAAGCAACATATGAAGCAACATATAAAGCAACATATAAAGCAACACATACCGATATCATCTTCGACGATATCCTGCTCCCCACCACCGTTCCCACCATCCACCTCGACATCCACACAGTGATTCATATCCGCGGCATCGCCAGCATCAACATCACCAGCATCAGCATCAGCATCAGCATCAGCATCACCAGCATCACCTGCAGCAGCATCACCAGTATGAGCATCATCAGCATCACGATCATCACCAGCAGCATCAGCATCACCAGCAGTAGCATCTGTAGTCACGCTGACAGTGACCGATGAGGGGGGTGCCGTCGTCTTCAACCCCCTCTACCTCGCTCTCCAGGTCTTCCATGTCGGCATCCTCATTCACCATGTCCTCCGCGATCTGAAGTGGGTCATTAATGTAGTCGTCGTCGCTGGCAGCGTCCTGGGTATATCCACCCACACTTCGAACATAGTCAACTGGTTTCCGTGCCCGCAAACCACCACGCCCTCCTGCGACATATGACAAGACCGTCAGTGCTTGTTACTGCGTGTCAAAGAGCGCAAGACACCCACTCGTGCTTCGCGCCGTGGGCACATTCCGACGCGCTAACCTCTCCGGCATCCTGCAATCTTTCTCTCCCCCTCCCCCCCGTTAAAAATGGGAGGCCAGTTCGCTTCGTACTTAATGGATATCAGAGTATCGTCAAATTCAGCTTACTGGTGGCTCAGCGAATTTTCAGGAGAACTTTCGAAATATAAAATACCAGCAACACCTAGGTTGCTCTGGGCGGTCTGTCGTGTTGTTGTTGCTTAGGTTGTAGTAACGACTCCGCCTTTGGACAGCTCTCGAACCAGCGACACCACAAATGCGACATAACTGTCGCACGCTCTTGACCTTGAATGGGTTGTCCCTCCTGTTAAAGCAGACTCATCGCACTCACTACGCGATAATTTTTCGCAAATGTAGGCATTGCATCTGGTGATGTCGATTATTGCCATCGCTGGCTTTCATGCCACCGCTGAAACGAGTGGCCATCCGCAAGAGAAAATCGTGCACGCAATTGGTCTAGTCTGTCCACGCCTTGCATCACTGAATTATACTCGCCGACGCAAGTAGGGGCAGTGAAAGCCACACTCGCTTCTTTTATACGACAATGAGCAGTAGATGTGGTTGAAGAACCGGCATTAGACACAACATTCACGATCGAGCCGTCCACCCAACTAGACAATATGCTTCTCTATGGATACATCTTGCTTCAAGTAGTCACGCGGTTTTGCGTCGCCCTTCCGAATCATCGTAAAATGAGGAAAATGCTTGCTAGACGTGGGCACAGTGCCGCGCCCATATAGAACGATTGACCTTAGAGTCTCCAACAGCAAACACGAAGTGTAGAAGTTATCCGTGTTTACAATACGACTAGATGCTTTTAAAGCCGAAACAACTTCCATGACGTGAGGTCGGATTTCCGACGACTTTGCGGTAAGCTCGGTAAGTTTCTGCACTTCTGTGCGCGGAATTACACCATCGAATCGATCGCCAAGTTCGCTGGAGCAATGCAACTGGAAACACATAGCATACCAAGAGGTAGAACAGCAACAAACGTATAACCTGAAATGGTACATTCCGGTGGTTTTCGTGGATTGAAGACTATAATGCGTCGGGCGTACTGTGATCGGCAGGCAATGCTAGCCTCATCAACGGCCACATTTCGACCGACCTCAACATGGCGCATACAGCGCGATTTCAGAATGCTGATAAGTTGTCGTGTTCTAACTGCTGGATCGAGATTGATGTCGAAGGTAGACACCTTGGAGCGAAAACTCAAATTCTTACGGATGTACAGGAACCTTCGCCATGTCATAATCGACTCTAAACTAGTAGTACGCGCTCCAGAAAAATTGTTGCTTCCTCGTCATCCACCCAGTAATTTCTCATCTCACCCTTGTCAAATAGAGTCATGTACCAGAGGATATCTAGAAAGGTCATCAGTTCCTCTAGACTTACTGGGGTTGATTATGGGCTGCCAGATGCGACTGTATAATCGTTTGTGAAAACGAACACCTGACGCCAGAACGACAAAGGTATGCAAGCGAAGAATGATGACGTTGCTAAATGACCAAACAAACCACAGCGTTCTTGTCGAAGTCTGGTTGCTGAAGACCCGTTCGGATGTGTACCAGAGGTCGCAATCGGGTACCCGATCTCGGGTAAATTTCTCACCCGACCGGGTATACCCGACTTCGGGTAAAATTCGGGTACCCGAAACCAACCTCGGGTGGGTGCGGGTACACCCGGTCCTAACAATAGGTATTGGACATCTGTACGAAGCGAAGAATATAAATACTAACAAGCCTCTATGTCTTGTCAGAAAGTATCGATATAAGCTACAGTGCCGATATCACGAAGTAGTTGGCATCATACTTACTCTCTTAGCGCTATGGAGAGTTCTGAAGTCGATAGCATACTGTGTAGCACATCCGAGGGCGACACCATCGATAAGGCCAATGCCGCGAAGCTTGTTAATCTGCGAAAACTGGATACGAAGGAGCTGAAGCTCCAGCTAGTTCAAATACTTCTGGAACAGACAGAAAAGAAGATCGATAAGCCGATCTTTACTTTGCGGGATGGAAGCAATACCAAGGCACGCTGCTGGACACAATTTCGACACGTGTATGAAACAAAGAAAGGAATCCCGTTCGTAGCTCTTAAAACGCGCTTTGTGTCGTCCAATAATTGCGGAAAAGTCTTTGCTTACGTTCCATCTAATGGGAATAAAACTCTAAACGAGCACATGAAAAAATGCTCTTGTGCTCCTGTGAGCACTGGTGGGTTGATTTCATTTCTGAATAAAGGTGGGCCTTCTACCACGGCTAAAAAACGAGTCATCAAGGCGATAGCGCGAATGTGTTGCTTGCCTATTTTTTTTTGGGCCCTTTTAGTATTGTATCAGGCGGTGGTTTTAGAGAATTCGTCTCTGTCGTGTATGACATTGGATTGCGCTCGAAGCGGTCGTGCGATATCAAAGAACTACTACCAGTTCCAAATACAATTCGGAATAACGTTCAAGCCGATGCTACTGCAATCCGCGAGAAACTGGTGGATTTATGTGCAATACATTTCGTGACAGCCGAGCTGGTTTCACCACCGATTTGTGGACGGATCCGATTAAAACCAGACCTTTCATGTCGTTGACTACCCACTATATAACCGAAGAATTTAAACTTCATACCCGCACGCTACAATTAAAGCAAGTTGATGGAGCTCACACACAGCTGTATTTCTTTTGAATGTATTTACAGAATCATTGTTCGAATTCGGAATCGATGATGCCTCCTCTCGTTGTGCAGTAATAACTGGGTATTGTGACGCGGTATTAGGTATTGTGACGCGGTATTAGAAGATCTTGTAGATGTAGACGAGGAGGATCTCGGTGAGTTCGATCTGGATCAACCCCTTCCCACTACTTTGGCCAAGGTGGAAACCGTGAAGAATTTGAAGTTCGACCCTCGACTGGGCATGGATGTACTTTGTGACTTATATTTTCACAGTGATAAAGCAATAACGACACGGGTGCTCCCAGAAAGTGTTCACTTTTTCACGCATTCCACCTCATCTAGTTTCCTATCGTATGCACCAATCTACTTTTGGCAGCAGGTCACAAATAAAATTAATGCATACGCAGTGCTGAAGGACATCAATTTAGTTACCGTGTTACGCTTCCTGAATTGATGAAGTTTATTGGGATTCTTTTCTTTATGGCGATAAATGATAAAGGTGAATATGCCAATCATTGGGGACCACAACCCGAAGATGCAATATTAGGTAGTCTAACTTCATCTGGCCTGGAGAACATAATGCCTTTGCGGCGCTTCGAAACGATTCGTTGGTGCTTCTGCTTCCGCGCGGCTTCGACCAACACTAATCGTGATCCTGCTGAGAGAATTCACCCTCTACTTAACCCTATCGTGTAGTGGGCTTACTTAGCTCACTACTTTGGCTTACACGTGTGCGCAACGTGTAGGAGGAAGCGTAGGTGTATTTAACTTAGATTAAGTATACTTAGCTCCGTAAGTATAGTTAATCTAAATAAAGACTTATTAATAACCTTTTGGTAGAAAATGAGAACTGAATTTGAATGTTAGCTTTGGTCTTGCCTCTTAAAACTGATATCTATAAAGAGAGGATCTGCCAACGAGTGGTTGGCAGAATCTCTGTCTTAATGCATGCTCCTAATTGGCAGATATCTATTGCTTTCTGCCAATAGTATTGCTTCCTACTATGAATGGTGGCCACACTGCATGTGGCCCACCCGAATGTATCAATTAGTGCGTGTTGCGCTAATATGGAGGTTGACCGAATGTGTAGCCCCGCTACACCATCCCCCCGTTAGGACTTGATGTGCCGGTCTCAGCACATCAATCCAAAGACTTCTTCGGAGGTGATACTCGTGCTCATTCAGAATGAGGACACCAACGACACAAGCCGCCGGCACGCCTGCTGCATCTGCAGCAGCGACGACTGGAAGCTCTCTGGCTTCAACGTCCGTCGTCACTCCAACTGTGACGACGCCAAGCTCTCCCAAGCGAACGATGTCGCTTGGGGAGTACAAGAAGACGCGCGGCAACATGGTGCTTGCCCGCGATGAGCTCGAAGCTCTATTCGATGTCGGCAGCGATGCCGACATGGAGGACGGAGAGGAAGAAGACGAGGGAACCTCGTCATCGACACGTGTGGATCCTAGTGTGGGATCCCGTCGTCCTCGTGAGGACGACTCGGACGCCTCGAGCTCGAAGCGTTCGCGCAGCGGCACCGATAGACCACTCGCTGGCTCTGGACCGTTGTCCAGCCCGCGGAGTGGAGGCGACTCCACTCCGTCTGGTCTTGTGGCGTCGTGCACTGCTCCAGTGCGCGACCCATGGATGCCGTATCCAAGCGAGATCCAATCTCGCTTCGGCAGTACTGCTCGGCCGAGTCAGTACGCACTGCACTCGTTCAGTGGCATCATAGACGATGATGTCACTGAGGAGCTCGACTTTGACCCGGCGATGGATCAAAGGCGCGATTACTACATCGGACTCTTTCATGAGCTCCGATGGTACGGGGACATAAAGACTTCCCGTAGGAGCAGAGTGCCCGCGTGGAAGGCACTCTGTCAAAGCTGGGGTGCTTTCGTTGACAACTTCAACAGCAACCCGGCTGGATACCGCGAGTGTGTTCGCTTAGCGCGCGAACGATGTGAGCGCTTCTCTAAGTGGCCCAAGATTGAGCAACTGCACTGGGGTACCGTCGAAGCGGGTATCCCGTGCGCGGTGCCGGTTGGCATTGCGTCCGAGCACTGCCATTTCGGGGCGGTGCGGGTGTCTGAACGTGACATCAACGGGTACACGGCTATTCGTGTGCCCGAGGAGATGAAGGTTCTGCGCACAAATTTGATTGCGCAGTTCTTCTCGAGTGCTACTTGTGGGCGCAGCACTCTGTCGAGAGCTGTAGGTAACTACGGTCCTCGCTCAAGCTTTACGCCCTTCGGCGGCTTTGGTGGTGGCGGGCTTCGTACACCGTCAACATTTCCGGAACGTCCCGCATCAGGACGTTCCGCAGCTCCCACGTGTCGTGGTTCAGAGAAAATCCTTTCCAACGAATACGAAAAGATCTGGACCATGCGTTCGGATCCGACGATCTACAATTCGCTGGACGATCCAGCGAGTTACCCCCTGTCCGTCTCGCATTGGGGGTGGAGGCGGCGAGAAGACGCCGCGGGTCTGGTCCGCCAAACGTCGCTGATCGTCTAGAAGCTGTTGAACGCTTCCAGACGGCTGAGTTTGCCGCGTTGAGGCAGGAGCTGGACCTGTTGAAGGCCCAGCTCGCCCAGGTCTCGCAGACCGCCTCAAACGTGCACGTCGACATCGGGTCGACGTTGTCTGTGTTGCGAACGCGCGTCGGCGCGCTTGAGTAGGCGTCGGCGCCTAGTCACCAAGAATAAGTGACTCGTGTTGCAAGTATGGCTTCAGCAGCCCAACGTAAAAGGTTGGGTGGAGGCGCGTACTGGACGGTATGTCCAGTGTGTACGCGTTTCCGTGCTTCGCCAACACGGTGAAGCTCCGATGAAGTGCGGATCAAGCTTGCTTGCTCCGAAGTCAGACACTGCATGTTTAGCTAGGTTTTGAGTAGCTAACAGAACTAATGAACCAACTTTGAATTCCTTTGTGTTTCCTCTGCCATTGTTGTCTGCGATCAGCTTCTGTTGATCGACAGAAGCTGCAATGCCGTCTTGCACAAACCGTATGACGGCTTGTCGGCGCTGGACGAAGTCCATAGCCTTCGAGCTAAACTCAGTGTTTAGCTCGGCGTCCTTGTTCACTACAGGCCCTGTCTGTATGTGTTCTTCTTTGATGTTTAAAGTGTCTACGCCCGGCGTAGACACTGTGCCCTCGTTGATCGACTACGCGCGGTCCGTGCGCGTGTCGACACAGCTGATATGTTGCTCATATCAGCGTGTTTATTCGATTTTGGCAAAACCGGATACCCTCTCCCACTTCAGGAAGGAGCTACTGCGCCGAGGATTCTCGATACGCGTGGATGCCTCATGGCGTTCACATATAGCGGTGTATGTCCTGTCGAGACATGCACCGAGTTATTGATGGCGAACTCCGCCATCGGCAGACAGTCGCTCCAATTATGGAACGAGTGAGCGTAGCTCTTCAGTGCGTCAACTAGGACTCGGTTGACGTGCTCGGTTTGTCCATGTCGACTGCGGATGATCCGCAGTCGACATGGACAGCTGCGTGCCAAGAAGTGTAAACACTTCTTGCCAGATGTGTGCGCTGTGGAGCACGAATCAACGATCGTATACGATATCGATCGGCATGCCATGGTGTCTAAACACCATGTCAACAAACAGACGCGCCGTCTGTTTGGCTGTCACTTCTGCTGGAACTGCAGTAAGATGCACCATCGTGCTGATGCGGTCAACAAAGACCACGATACCAGTCCTCCGCTTGTTATCAGGCGGAATACCAAAGACGAAGTCCATTGAAATGGACTGCCAACACTCCGACGGAGTCGGAAGTGACTGAAGTGGAGCCTGCGAGAATGGCGCAGGCTTAACGCGCTGGCAAACCTCACAGGCGCGTACGTATTTTCGTACCCACTTGTACTGGTGACTCCAGTAGAAGTCACGCGTGAGAAGCAAGTATGTCTTCTCACGACCCGGATGTCCCGACGTCGGGGCATCGTGATACTCGTAAGGATCCTGAGCTTCAGCTCATGATCGTCCGGGACGACAACCCGATCAGCGTTGTCGTCAACTGCGCTGTAAAGCAGTATGGCGTTATCTACACGATATCGGTGTACACGGGCACAGAGATGTTTGGCCAGCTTCTGACGAGACTAATCAGAAGGTGCCGCGAAGTAGTTTAACAACTGCTTCGCATCCGCACCGTTCGCGTATGCGGACCTCACGTCGTCTAACAAAGCTAACAAGGGAGTAGACATCCGTACGACGCCAATTGCATTGGCGTCGGTCTTGTGTACCGCATAGTCAGGTCGACGCGACAGCGCGTCGGCCACAAAATTCAATCTTCCAGGTTTGCACTCAACCTCGAAGTTGTACTCCGCAAAGAATGAGAGCCATCTCGCCATTCTTTGTGAGATGTGCGGCGACTTAATCGCCGTACGCAAAGATGCGTAGTCGGTGTAGACCACGAATGGTCTACTCCCAAGTAGATACACTCGAAACTTCTCGAGTTCATACTTCATGACAAGGAGCTCCTTGTCATGCACTGGATAGTTGCGCTCAGCTAGCTTCAGCTCACGCGATTGATAGTAGACCACGCGAGCACGTCCCTCGTGATCGTGTTGCATCCCACACGACGTGGAATGGACGATCTTGGTCGGCCACCGCCAAGATCGGCGCCTCAGTCAAGCCCTGCTTGACTGCATCGAAGGCCTGCTAGCACTTAGTAGTCCAATCCCACGCAGCATCCATCTTTAGGGTCTGCAACAGCGGGCGAATCTTGTCCGCGTAATTGCTCACGTACTTGCACAAGTACGTGGCGAGTCCAAGGAACTGCCTCGGTTCCTTGAAATTTGAAGGCGTAGGCCATTCATTTATAACTCTGACCTTACCTGGGTCCGGGCGTACGCCGTTCTTCCCTACGAGACACCCAAGGACGGGTATCTCACTAGCCCCGACGATACACTTCTTCAGGTTCGCATAGAGTTTGTGTTTGCGCATGAGCGCAAACAACTTGCGAAGATGCACCTTGTGCATCTCCACATCCGACTTCCCATTCACAGTCCTGCTGTGAATGAACACATCGTCGAAAGTGCTGGGTGCGAAGTCGCGCACCGAGTGCAACAAGTGCGTGACGCACCTGTTGAACGTCGCAGGGGCATTCTTTAGTCCCTGTGGCATCACGAGCCACTCCCAGAGCATGCCGCTCGGAGTGCTTACCGCCGTGAGAGGTATATTGCTCTCACGCATCAGGATCTGATAGAATCCAGCTCTCATATCAAGATCACTGAAGATAGTGCTCAAGGCCATCGAATCGATGTTCACTTCTTTTCGTGGTATCGGCGTCTGCGCCGGTACCGTTGCATCGTTCAGCTTGTTGTAAGCGTGAACGATGCGCCACCCGCCCTGTGCCTCCTTGACAGAGAACGTAGGGGTGCTGTGCGGGGACTTCGATTCCCGCACTTGTCCAGCTTTGAGGCGACTTTCGAAGAAGTCGTCAATCGCCTTGACTTTCTCTCGCGGCAGTGGCCACTACCGCGTAACACAATACTTCGTTCCCGGCACGAGATCGATCTCGTGCTGAACACCCTTGGCCTGCGGCAACTCCGCAGGAATGTCGTCCGGGAGTACATCCTTGTACTCGCGCAGGACCTCGTAGAGGGGACTCGACTTTAGTGAGTCCCAGCTCTGCTCGTCTAAGCGTTCTATCTTCGACTTGACGCTGAGGGCGCTTCACTTTTCATCCGCTCGACGTCCGAGAGGATACAGATCTGCTCGATGCGTCCATCGTGCAAGTCGCGGGCGAAACGCTTCCAGCTCATTACTGGAAGTAAAGTCAACTCCGACACTAGCGTCGGAGGGCTCTCTAGCGCTATCTTCCGGTACTGGAGACCAGTATCCGTACGCGTCAAGACACTCAGGGCTCGACGATCGTCTCCAGTCGATGTGTCTGCCCGGCAGACACTGCTTGCAGCGTCTCGGTCCCTGACCGAGACTTCCGCAGTTTGGCGCGCTTGCGCCGTTCGCTTCTCGTGGGGAATCCAGTTCCGCGCGTCTTGTCTTGTCCAGGCCCGGCCGTGGACAAATCTTTCTTTTGATCGCTGGCGGGATCACCCTGCGGGCGCGCACAATCAAGCCGGCTTGCTTGTGTATCGATTCGTCGTGCAGTCCGGCTGCACGCGAGCACGCAAGCATTTCCGGTGTGGGACGTTTGCAACCGTCCGCACTGCTTGCAGCGTCGGCTCCCGGAGCCGACGCGCCTCTTTTTCCTCGACGCCTGACCGCGGAGCATCCTTCGACGTTAGGAACAATCGCATCAGCTCTCGGAGCTGACGCGCCCAGATCACTGCCCTCAGTGACTGGTTTCTCTTGTTCAACTTGTGTGTCGACAACTGTCGACACAACCGCGTCACGCTTGACACTCCGTGAGCCCCTCAAATTCGATCGGGTCTGAGTTTTCTGATTCAGCTCACACTTTTTTCCGACGAATATACTTCACACGCACTCTCGCTACGTGCGAGAGACGCACTAGGCGGTTCTTGCGGCTGGAGGGGGGATGGGGGATGCCCCCCCCAGCAGAGGGGGTCGCATGCACCGCGAGGTGCATGTGCTGCGCCGACAGGGCCATCGCTCTTAGTTGCGCCTCTACTCCTGAAGCGCACGATCGTGCGCTTCGCCCAGTCGAACACTGGATCATTCCGTGCAAGCCACGGCATGCCCAGCACCATATCGAACTTATCGTCTAAGTCGAGCACGATAAGTTCGTCCACGAACTTCTTCTCTCGATCCGAGAAGCGTACACGTACGACGCGCTTCTCAGTTCTAAACAACGACACCCGTTGCTAGTCTTACCGCCAAAAGACTCCGAGGTAGCTTTACTTCCTCGAAGTCAAGCCTTGTCCGGCTCTGCAGTCGAACAAAGTTGTTCGACGCACCACAATCCACCAATGCACGAAGAGACCCCTCTCTTCGAGTTACCCTTCAGGATGACAAGGTTTGGCTTGTCATCTTTCTTCTTGCAGTGAGATTGACTCTCACTGGGAGCAGCAGTCTTTAATACAGCGTGTCCGATGTCGACACGCTCGGCTGCATTACCAGCAGGTGGCCCCGCGCCTGCTGGTTGCCTTAGTTTTTTATTGTTCGTGGCGACCCGGTATCGTCACGCCGACCCTTAGTCGCGTGCACAGACGCTGTTCACTCACGGGCGTAGTGACAGTTGTTTCCACACCGGAAACAGTGTACATTCGTTGATCCACGACGCTGCTGGGATCCAGCAGCCGTCGCACTTGAGAGGTCCATAGGTTCGGGACCTCCCGTCGGCTTCACCACCGGCCGCGACATAGGCCGTGGGACGTTCACATGCAGTTTAGCCTGTCGCAGGCTAAACGCTTCTTGCATGGCGAGCGTGATCGCTTCCTCGAGAGTACTTGTGTGCTCTCGGAAGGGATAGGCCTTCACAGGGCCATCCTTAAGGCCCTTCATGAACGTGACGACCTTTGTCGCCTCGTCTATCGGATTGGGCACGATGTTCGAGACCAAGTACCACGCTCTTTGAGCGTAAGTATGCACGTCATGCTTACGTTGTTGCAGATCGAGGAACTCAGCCCTCGATCTCAATTCATTTTGCGGGGGCTCAAACGCTTGTCTGAGCTCCTCCTTGAATACTTCGTACGTGTTAAAGCACGTAGGATCCGTGAGTCGGTGTCCATACGCCCAACGCTTTGCTCGTCCGCCAAGACATGACATAGCGAACGCAACCTTCGACAACGGGTCGAGGATACGTCGAGCCGTGATGGCAGTGTCGACTTCGACAAACCAACGGAGGAGAGGCTCCCCCTCTCTTTCAACGTAACTGTTCACGTGGAGTTTCAACGACTCCACGCGCGGTGTGGACGGAGTCGACGCCGTAGCGCGAGCAGCGATCTCTTGCTGTTCCTTCATGATAAAACCCAGAGCAACCCCATGTTGCTCTGTTGGTGATAGCGTACGCAACATCGCTACCGCTGTTTCTCCAATGACTGTCGCCAGTCGTTGGAGCGCCTCCCACTCTGGATCCGCCAGGTGGGGACAGTCTTCGCGTGCAACATGCGTTGCAGCCGCGTTCGGGCTACCAGTGGGCATGTTGGTGTCCAGAGGCAGGTCCTCAGCTCCGCGTTCGTATTCCATACGAACGTGTTGTTAGTCGGTCGTTGGACGGACTACAAAGTGCTACCAGGTGTAGTGGCCTTACTTAGCTCACTACTTTGGCTTACACGTGTGCGCGACGTGTAGGAGGAAGCGTAGGTGTATTTAACTTAGATTAAGTATACTTAGCTCCATAACTATAGTTAATCTAAATAAAGACTTATTAATAACCTTTTGGTAGAAAATGAGAACTGAATTTGAATGTTAGCTTTGGTCTTGCCTCTTAAAACTGATATCTATAAAGAGAGGATCTGCCAACGAGTGGTTGGCAGAATCTCTGTCTTAATGCATGCTCCTAATTGGCAGATATCTATTGCTTTCTGCCAATAGTATTGCTTCCTACTATGAATGGTGGCCACACTGCATGTGGCCCACCCGGATGTATCAAATAGTGCGTGTTGCGCTAATATGGAGGTTGACCGAATGTGTAGCCCCGCTACATATCGTTATCGCCATACATTTCTGTTTGAAGAGGGCCATACAAAATTTAAGTCAAACGGGGTAAATAGGTACATTATGTATCATTGTACTGTATTAGGTTTGCAAGACTATATCTCCCAAAATATCTATGATGTCAGGCGACCCTTCGATAAAAAATATATGTGAAGTATTATTTTAGTGCTTCGCTGTGATTCGCGGATGATTGACAAAATTATCAGTAGGAGCAGTACCGTGATAACAGCTCCTTTGAAAATTCTTAGAAGGAGCAGTAGCGTGGATGACCGCGCCCACCTGAGCATGAGCTTGGACAGGGTGGGGTGTTGGCGACTGAGGAGGTGCTGCTCGTGGCCACAGACGTCTGCGCCGACATGGACACGGTCATGAAGGTGGCGTTCGGCGCGGGCGGCGGGTGCAATGCAATTGGCGGTGCATATTGTTGCTTTTGCTAGCAGCGTCGGCAGTACGCTGCGTGAGAAAGGTTGGCTGCTGCCCCCCCCCGAAAAGTGGTTGTACGTATCGGCATAACTAGATGATCACTATTGATTGTCGACGCGAACGAGCGCCTCTATTCAGGCCACTTTGTGTGATCAGTTTACTTTTGAAGAAAAACCATTCAAGAGACTCAACTCATTTTTTTATTTACTTCTAAACTTGTTGAGTCGGGGGGGGGTACAGCGTGAGCCTAGTGAGCATTATTCGTTTTGGAGCGACCTACTTCGCGAAAACAACTGGAAATCGCCGATGATAACGGGAAGGCCAAAACCAGTGCGGTCTTAGTAATTTTGGTGCCAAGTCAAACGGTTGGTCTTGAAGCCATAGAGAAGAGCTGTAATATGCGCACTTCTCGCAAGAGCATTTCCAGTGGCTTGATGTTTGAGTTGGTCCGCCAGCATATCGACTTTGTTCATGGCCGTGGCTAGATCGTCAACTACATTGTAGCGTTTCTGCAAATCTAGACCCTCCTTATAATGGTTCATAAGGGTGACGTGTGGAGTAGAAGGATCAGCCTCCATAGCGATAAAACGTTCGATATGCTCGTCTTGCTCTTCGCGATACCTCAACAGGTTGGCGTTTATACATTTTAGACGTGCTCGAATTTGTGGTCGCGTGATCGACATTTTCATATCGAATAGAGACAAACAGAGATCAATTCCAATTACCAGCCCTGATACATACCTCGTCTTGGGTTACCTCAGAAATCTCCATACACGCCTCCAGCCAGCTCAGCGTCCAGATAAAGTTGTGCGCATGTTCATCTTCACCACGACAAATCGCCACGTAGAGGTCGTTCATCTCCTTCATAGGCAGTGCTACGATGAAGTCGTCTATGTCCATCGACGTGCCATACCTAGCTTCGGTTCTCTACAAGCACGCAGTCATTAACATTAACCAAACTATATTCCATAGCTACGCTACTTACCCTTCCCCGTCCAGAGGAGGTCACAAATACCGGAAACAAATTGTCGAACTCTAGTTGCTCACCAGCGCTACATAACGACACAGACTACATCTGCACTGAGCATGAGCACACCTGAAAACATATTATCACACCCATTTCAAGCGTCTTGGGGGCTCCGTAGATTCGTTTGTCGTCGCTTGCGTGCGTCTTCGTTGGACCTGGCAACTATCGATACAGAGCGCTTCGTGTTTAGAACTAACGTAACACTACGATGTCTAAACAACCAAATACGTACGTCCACACTATCCGTGTCCTTCCTGCGGTCAACCATTTTTCCACTTGAGTGCATGATCCAGAATGAACAAGCGCTAGAAATCCGTGTTGTTGGATGGTATCGACCGAATATATTAGCTTTTGTATGGCCATGTTCGAAGTGTTCAAATGGACCGAACGAGTTGGGCTTTGTATGGAGTGGTTCAACTCAGTCGATGTATACGCTGTACGTATGTTCTAGATTCAACCCATCGGTACAGGTTCAACGTCCATGCGGAACGCAGGCTAGCTGTGCTGACAAGGCACCGTGCACAAGATATCGAGAATCGAGTGATAAGGAATGCAGGATGTCTGCAGTGCGTCTGCACGGCACCATAAATTGCACGAGTACTCAAAGGGTCCAACTGTAACATACAGTACGTAGCTATATTCACGGTATAATACTACCATTTTTTAGTGCTACGGCGGCTGCTGCCTCGTATAAAAGACTAAGTTAATCCATGCAAGCCGTGTGGCGACGGACAGAACTACGGTGCATGACAACGGCGGTGACGTCACTCGTAGATTCACGAATGGCAAGGTGCCAACGCTGCGTGTGGATCCAATTATCGCTGATCAAGTTGGCCACTTGCGACTCGTCGTCATGTCGACTCCAGGCTCCATCGAGGGTCACGATGGGTCACCTGGAAGGCGCGAGCGCCCCATTCCGAGCAGCAGACTCTACCGGTCTTCGTCGGCAATGGCGTCCCCCATCCTCCTCATCGAGTCATGTGCATGCGTTGATGAGGAGAGCTGCAAGCGAAAAGTGGGAGGGTGGACGCCGTGCACCTGCAAGTCGAGGAAAACGTCGTCCAAAACAGAACCACCAACTCCAACGCTGCATCTCGGGATCGCGTAGTAGTATCTCGGTGTCTCGTGGCTGGACCTGGTGGACAGCGTTACCGGACTTCAATGCCATGAACACGGTTTGGTATCTGCGAAGGGGAGGAGTCAACGACGTACAGGTCAGCGGCAATTCTAGTAGCACTGCGTCATCCGCAGCAAATGCGCTGCCAAGGCACCGAGCATGGTTGTGTTGGACGTGGTCGATGATGGCGCTGCTGGTGTGGAAGCGATGTACGGCGAGTACAGTCCCATGTCGGTATACCCGGAGGTCAGTGCGCCAGACGCTCGGGGTCTTTGTGACGGCGCACCTGCTGCCACTGACGATTTGTCGCACCAAATCATCTTGGTATACCCGGAGGTCAGTGCGCCAGACGCTCGGGGTCTTTGTGGCGGCGCACCTGCTGCCACTGACGATTTGAGCTACTAGACGCACTGACCTCCGGGTATACCGACATGGGGCTGTACTCGCCGTACATCGCTTCCACACCAGCAGCGCCATCATCGACCACGTCCAACACAACCATGCTCGGTGCCTTGGCAGCGCATTTGCTGCGGATGACGCAGTGCTACTAGAATTGCCGCTGACCTGTACGTCGTTGACTCCTCCCCTTCGCAGATACCAAACCGTGTTCATGGCATTGAAGTCCGGTAACGCTGTCCACCACGTCCATCCACGAGACACCGAGATACTGCTACGCGATCCCGAGATGGAGCGTTGGAGTTGGTGGTTCTGTTTTGGACGACGTTTTCCTCGACTTGCAGGTGCACGGCATCCAACCTCTGCAGCGGGGCTGCCGTAGCGTGCGTCAGAGGAAGACGTAGACTCACCGAGTCTGAGTACGAGTCCGTACGATCCCTATCTGCGGACTCCTAGAGGCTAAAGCCTTAACACCAAGGCAACTAGACGCTACGTGTACGGCAAGGCCGTACGGTGCAAACATGTGCAACTCACTATCTAGCATAGTGACGCCTAATAAATGTATGCTGACTGACTCACGAGCCACCTACTGTTTCTTTGTTATTTTTTCGGATCCCGTACTGATATTTGGTTAATACCAAGTACTGATCCTGTTAATATGTGCCATACACACTTGGTGTACGTGCACCCAAGGTGTGTATGCCACACTTGTGTAACCCCGTTACACTCTCCCCCACCAAACCGTGGGCACCAGGTGTCCGCGACTGTCGCTCCAACGAGCTTGTCCCTTCGCATCGCGCGAAGTTCCGAGGAACTCTCTTGGCTCCGCGAGCCCTTGAATGTCCCCAGGGCACAACGCGTTTTGGTCTTTCGATCCGAGGAACGCCGCCACTCCACCCGTGGCTCATCCTGCCGTCTCGGCTCCAGAGACCACGTCTGCGCCTTCAAGGCTGTCCATCGCCGGCTACTTCGCCGAACACCGACGCCGTCACGGCCCATCTCAGATGGAGGACGCTGGTGATGGAGCTCAAGCCCCTCGACAACCGCCCCCCCCCGCGCGCGCGACCTCCTCTTTGAGGGCATCGAAGAGGAAGGGGAGGTCCAAGTGGACTACGAAGAGTCCCCGGACGAAGCCCCAGACTCTCCGAGCCGATCCACAAGTGGAACAGCGGCTCCGCCCACTCGAGACGCGTCTCTCGGGTGCTGCGCACTCCCAACCCGTTCCCCGAACGTCCTGCTGGCCTCTTGGCCTTGCGCGAGCTCTCCGAGCCTCGAGATCTTCCTCCTGGCACGGTGGACAGCGCCATGGAGGAGTCTGTCGTCGTAACCAACCACCTGGACGAGGCTCAGTCCCGCCAAGTGGCACTCGAGCTCCAAGCTCCCGTCTCGAGACGGGGGCTCGTCGAGCCACGGGCCGTCTCGAGACGGCCGTGGCGCGACCATTATTGACACCAAGCGTCCGCGATTATGGTTTCCAACCACGCGATCCGGCGGAGACTGCTCGCCAAGCTGCTTCGCAGTTGCTGAATACCTATGTGATAGGTCCAGCCGCTCGAACCCCCGAGGAACTGGCACAGCGCATCGCGCTCCGGGAGCGCTTCCTGACTCCGCAAGTCACATCACTCTCAGCGTACCGTGAACGACTGCGAGTCCAAGGCCAGCGAGGTTCGGTGCCGCCCCCGTGGTCCTACAACCTGGGGAAGACTCTACTGAGTATGAATCGCTTTGAGCATTGGGTGGAGAAGTCTCGGAGACTTAGTTCCATGGAGGCTCTTCGAGCTAGCTTCTCAGAAGTGGATGCTCGTCTAGAGCGTCGGCTCCGCTTCGCCTACGCGAAGCTCCGAGCCAAGCGACGACTGCCCGCGGGCTTCAAATCGCGCCCACGTGTGGGGGACATTCGTTATGCTCCTATGAGCCCGTCGGCTTCTCCCGTCCAAACGGAGGGGTTTGCCGTGGCTCGGGGTCAGACCCGAAGCGTTGGTGCTGACCCAGCGGCGCCCCAGCTTATAGCTGGGAAGCGCGAGGCGACCGACGACGCGGTCGCGAGCCCTCGGGGCGCTGTTGATCTATCTGATCAAGAGCGTCCACGACGCCAGGGCAATCCTGCCGGAGGGGCACCTCAACCCCCCATGAGTTTCCCGAGTGGGGGTAGCCTCTCCACTTTACCAGAAACTGGTTATGCCCACGGCACCGACGTTTCGCTAGAATACGTTCCACGTGGAAGTGGCGATCCCCCTGCTCGTCGAGCAACGCCGGAGGCGGCCGTCGTGCTACCGCAGAGTCCTCTCCCGAGGTCGGGCGCGGTGGCGGAGCTCTCGCAGAGCCTGAGTGAACTGCGGTTGCTCGTCCAAGACGTTGACCAGCGCGTCTATCACTGCTGCGATGATAATGATTCGCTGCACCAGCGGCTGGACTGGGTCCAAGTTCCTCGCGAACTGTGGGATCGCATCCGTGGACTTGATGACCGGGTGGCCGCTCTTGAGCGCTGGGTGCCGCAGGACTCTGTCCGTCGCGATGAGGAGACGCAGCGAACGCTGGCTGTGCTCCGCTGTCAGATTGACCTGCTGGCTCGCTTGCGAGAGACTCCGCCCGGCCACAATCCGGTGACTGTCCCCGTGGGACCCCCCGCTGCGAGCTCGGCTCCGCCTCCAAGTGCGTCGGCGACGCTCTCGACCCCAGGTCCCCAAAGCTCACCTGGGCCGGGTCAAGGTACGGCTTAAGCAAGCCCACGTAAAACACCGGGTGTGTACGCATCTTCTTAGGAAGATTGAGCGTATACGCTAGGCCCTTCTTGGCCACGACCTTGAAAAGTCCAATGAAGCGCGGGCGCAACGTCGTCTTAAAGAAGGCAGACACTGCATGTGTAGGTTGGTTCTTAGCGTTTAGCAAAACTAGGTCCCCGACCTCATCACAATTAACATTGCTTCTGCCTTTTGCATCCGCATGTTCCTTTTGTTTGTCTTGGCTCTCAGCCATTGCGTCCCACACATGTCTTAAGACACTTAGTCGTGTTGATAAAAACGTGTCAACCTGTTAACGAACAGCGAGAGGGATGATATCAGCAAGTCGCTCCGCAAACTCTTCTCCCCCACTAAGCCCTGAGGCAGGACGGGGCGGCGTCAGTGGGACGCGGGGGTGTGACAGGCCGTCCATATAGAACGGCGTGTAGCCGGTAAGAGGCATGCACAGCGTTGTTTAACGCAAACTCAACGAGTGTGAGCATGGCGCTCCAACGCCTAGGCGTTTCAGCGCAAATGCTGCGGAGGACATCCTCGACAACGCGGTTGACGCGTTCCGTCTGACCGTCGGTCTGCGGATGATCCGCGGTGGACATGTCCAAGCGAGTGCCAAGCACCGCGAAGATGGACGTCCAGAACTTGCCCGTGAAACGGGGGTCTCGATCGGAGATGACTGCCTCGGGCAGGCCGTGTTGTCTGAACACGCGGTCGAGGAACAGCGAAGCTGTACCCTCACCATCAATGGTGTCCGGCACAGCCGCGAGGTGAGCCATCTTGCTCAGTCGGTCGACAAAGACCACAACACCCGTGTTGCCTGCCGCGTCTGGCGGGAGACCAAACACGAAATCCATACTAATGGATTGCCAACACCCCGAGGGTACAGGCAAGCTGGCCAGCGGCGCGGCCGCGTGTGGCGCGGGTTTGACCC
>BSXT01000522.1:0-29151 GCA_030267785.1 Phytophthora fragariaefolia | reverse complement strand
TGTTCTTCGCCACGCGTCTGGCGAATATCTTGACTTGAGTATACTGAAACTGTTGACGTAGACATTTCCCACTGTATTCTTGCCCAGCTTCAATGTGCCCGTGTCTTTGTGCATGACTGGCTCTTGAGAAACCTTGGCCTCATGCGGCCAAGGTTCCCTTGAACCCGCATTCCCTTGAAACCGGGTTTCAGAGTCGGCAGGCCTGAACGCAGTGCGTTCAAAGTCTGCGGCCAAAGGCAACTTGCGCTCCAGGCTGAACCCATACTCGAGGCCCTGCGGTCAAGGGTAGGTTGACTCTTCACTGGGTCGTGGGGCACTTGGCGGGACTTCTTCCGGGTGGCCAGCGGTCTGGACACCATGTACGCGACATCACTGGGGTGGCTGAGGTCCGGGTACACGAGTTCAATGTGCGTTCAAGGCCTAGGCGAGGCGGGACACCATACACAATACGTTCGTGCAGGCGTTTTCGACGGCCTCAATGTGTCAACCCGCTTAAGGACGGGGGCGGCCTGGACGGATCGACTGCGTTCAGGGTTTCTCATCTGAACGCAGTCTTCCAGGCCTGAAGGGCCCATCCTAGGCCTGAGCGCACTTCGCTCCGCGGAACACAGCCGAATTCCAGCTCAGATCTTGTCGCACGGTGTACAGCCGGGTCCGGGTTCAGTCTCGACCAATCAGAATGGCGGATTCAGGCGGGTCAGTAGACAGGTAATGACCGGTTGAGGTAAAACCTCGTTCAGTCTCGTCACACATGTGGGTCACGATGAAAAGCATTCTGCCGCTCATGGAAATATGACGAACACGCAATTTATTACTAGCACTAACGAGGAAGTAGTCGAGTGGGACAACCAGAAATATGCTGCAGGCGAACGGGGAATCGCTGGAATGTGTAGTTTGTACTGTTCGAAAGCTAGAAGAGGACATGCTTACTATCTCCGATCGACGGTAGAATTTATTTTGGATCGTATACGGAACTGATCTGATCTATGAATTGCACTACGGATCTGATTGATGAACGGATTGTTGCCAAGGTAAGATAGATTTGAAGTTGGGAAGTTGCTTCATTAGTAAATTATGTTAGTAGCTATCTAACATTATCTACGTCTACGGCTACACAATTATCACTGTACCAGCATCTGCAGTGTTGGCTTCCTCCACATCGCTATCGATATCGGACGGAATGTCGATAGCATCGGGCAGCTGAATAACCTCGCGAGGAATCCGACGGGCACGACCGCGAGGTACGTCAGCAACCCGGCGCACATATTCTTGTGAGATTGTCTTAATAACTGTCACAAATGTTGGTATTGGGAATCTGCTGTTCAACTCACAGTTAAACCTCTCGAGGAGGTTGTTGGTTCTCGCGACCAGCTCATTGTCCAACCCAAACACATTCCAGACCTCGATACTATACAGCTCAAGCCACGTGCGTTCAAAGTAGGACCAAAACTCTCTCAATGTCTCAACAGAATAAACCACATCTACTGCTCTGCAACGCTGCTCGATCTCACGTCTAACCCACTTCATCCCTCCCTTGACTTTGGCATGGTTTAGTACCGTCAGTGTGTCTAAGGCACCAGGTGTCATAACGATTAGACACTCATCCTCCGGTAGAGCGTAGTGCTTCATAGCGCGTCGCAGTGCCTGCTTCTAGCATGATGCACACGCCGAAATACTTGTTGCTTTGATAGACCAAGAACAACATCAGAATTGCCTATAGAATAGAAACGCTGCCTAAGTTCTTCCCAAACACGGCACAGAGGCCAAGCAACATGCTCAATTGCTAAGAAATCAGTCTGTGCCTTCATTTCGGATTCCACATTGATAACAGAGCTAGCTACGACCGTCTCAGCGCACGTATGCATTCGCACAGTAGCGTAACCCATCGTAGCAGTTCTAAATTACATCTTGCCTCGGCATCCTGTTCGAAACTTAGAGCATCGATACACAGCCTTTCGTGAAGACGCCCAAGCTCGAGTATACCTATAGCCTTTAAAGAAGCAAGTTGTGCGCTCAGCCTGTCGTGGGTAGCGGCCACTCCCTCTCACACGTTGGGCGACAGCGCCTTCTTCATGAACGACGCCAGCATCTTCAACAGTGCCATCTCCACCGGATGCACTTTCTTCTTGCACGCAAGCCTCAATTTCGCTACTTCCTTCCACCTCTCTACTGCTAGTTGTGGCAGTAGCTTGCTCCTCCATGGATGCGGAGTCCTTCCCCCCTTCCACCATGTGCCTCTTGATGCAACTTCTCGTCTGTGAAACTACCAGTCGGGAAGTTGCAAGGCTCCTTGCTACCCGACCAGTCGATTTCAGATCCCGGGTCCGATCATCCGTGCGACAGCTACCTGATCATAAACCAGATCAGTTCCGTATACGATCCATTTTGGAGGTAACCGATGCGACATGAATACGGCCGAAGACTGTTCCTATTCGGGCGAGGCTGATAAACGTCGTCACTACCAGAAAGCACGCGTGAAACGAACCCCAGAGCACGTAGTCAACGAAATTTTGCAAGCGAAGTACTGGGAAACTATCGGGTGGGTACCTCCCAACTTGCGGCCGACTGCTCAAGAGTCTTCTCGAGCAGCTAGCCTAAGGCTCATTCCTCACCGGACGAAGTGACTGCCATCGGTGCCATGAACTCCTGTGATTGGTTACTGGCCAACCTAAGGGTTATGCTTCCAATACAGCACCCGATCACTATGTGGTAGACTTGGTGAGTCGGATTAAGGATCCCACAAAAGCTCCACGCTACGCAACATTCTTAAAAAAAATGAAGACAAGGAAGGAGACCCAGCAGGCCTTCGAACCAAATGGGAGGATGCTGTTCCGGAGCAGCTTCAGCTCAAAAATCAGCGAATTGACAGTCAGTGGGACGCTAAAACGCGGAACACCGGATCCGACTAGCGCACCTTGTGCAAGCATGGCTGAACGAAGAAAATGCAGAGTGAGGTGGAGAAGCACTCCAATCACGGGAATTCACACGGAAGTGAAGCATGGATACTTGAGTGCGGCGACTAATGCAGGAACAAAGGAAACAGTAATTGATCAATTGACCAGCGCACAAACACGGCTACGTGCTATATGTCTGGCGCCCGCAGTCGACACTCACGCCATGCCAAATGACGGATGACGAAGAGGCAGTTCTGCTGGAACTTTTAGACACGAATTTGAAGTTCGTGAACCACCCCCATTCCTAATATGGAGACCATGACATCAGACAAATTTGCGCATTTCAAATACAATTTCCTGGCCATCGAGTACTCTCTATATGCCCAGAGATTCGGGGGCAATATGGCTCGTCAATCCATACCAGCCCATATTATAGTGGGAACTGAGGTTGCGGCAGCGCAGCGAATAGAGGTGGCAAGCTTAAAGAACGACCTGTCTAGAGTCTCGCTAGACATGCGGCGTAGGCTCATTGAGATCACCTTCATAGGAAGAACTACGGCTACCATATGGACGGGATGGCGGATGCCGCTTGCATCGCGCATGATCACGCTGACCGGTTACGAACGCCAACGCGAGGAGGCACTGACGTCCAACGCGCTCATCAGAATGGATTACTACAAATTTACGGTGACGGCACGCAGTGGGGCGTGGACATCAACAGCCATTCACCGGCTCTTAACCACGCATTTTGGCATGGGCATCCAGAAGCAGACACTTACGTCATCCGAAACCTTCGGAGTGAATGAATTTGTGGATCAAATTTGACACAGTACCGATCAACTTCCAATGGCTAACGACCATCAGCACTGACGGGGAAGAATTAACACTCCATCCCAACACGGCCTACCCCACCTGGCCGTGCAAGACATACTCAGGGCATGACCACCCCACGAGGGTATGCAGAGCGTCCAAACAGGAAGCGGAACAGTCCAGATGTCGCCATACCAAGATGAACACTGACGCAGATCCTGTACTAGACCGGTAAGTTAGCGCGGGGGCTAGCATGCCCAAGCTGCCTCAGTCGATAGAACAGCTACGATATCTGCTACATCTCAACCCCCGCCACACGAACCGGAAACGGGAAAGATCCCCAAAGAGAACGTCGGGCTACATGGATGGCGACGGGCCGTCACTGCCGGGCGGCCTGGAACAGTACCTAAGTACGTCAACAACCGCTGATACTGGCACCAATAAGGAGGATGGCGACGGTACTGATGCTGATATAAACGGAAAACAACTTATCCGCAAGACACATCGGCGAGCAGCGGCTACCACGTAGACAAGAGCGACAATGCGGAAAATACACCCAAGAAGAATATGACAATGGAGGAAGATTCGCTGGAAGAAGACATCGACCGCCAAGACAACGGCATGGAGAATAACGCTGACACCACTGAGCCTTTCACGCCGGAAATATCATCGGACCCCTCACTAGATGAAGCGGAACATAATCTACACCTTTTTAGTTTCAAAGCTGCAAATTCAATACTGCAAAATGTTAAATCAAAACAGCAAATGCTAATCTGAGGCCGATGTGGAATTTTGTATTGAGCTTACACGCCAACCGGCATGTCCTTCATCTGAATGGCTCTCGCATGAAACTGCATCGTGTGCAACGTGCAGTTATTGCAGGTTTGGGCAGTGATAGCCTCTCTCAAAAGAAGATCCGCCGCCATCTTGAGGTACCCTTCCCGGTGCTGTTTAATAGTGAGACGAGGCGGTACTTGGAGGATAGCCTGGCGATGGCGCACTAAGAACCGCTTGACCATGGACTTGAATGCGGAGAAGCAATTTTCGATCGGGTTCAGCATGTGGGGGGAGTACGGCCCCAAGCGGAAAAAGTTCGCCGCAAGGAACTCGAACTTCTCGAACACCTCCTCGATACTGATATGGCAGGGGGCATTGTCGCAGGCGAGTACGACGCTGTCGAGGTGCGTGGTCTGGCCGATGTGCCTCAGTATCCTCCGGATGAGCTCGTTGTATCTGTCGGACGTGTAGGACCATTTCTCCGAGTACACCATCCCGCCCTCGGAGATGCACTCGATGACGTGGATTTTGAGTCTTTGCTGGTCGTGTTTTTCTTGACCACACGCTTCCCTTTTAAGCCCCGGCCACGGCGACGAGAACACCACAAGTTTCGGCTACAAAAATATTTATTTACCTTCGGATTTGTAGGCGAGCAAGTCGACGACGTAGTCGCGGCACAGAATCTTAATTTGGGGCAGGTTGCGGTAGTTGTTGTCTTGATGCGTTTGTTTCACCGTGTACCGTTTGGCGCGACACTCGCGGTCTAAACTGGGCTTCGAGCGCGTCGACCATCTCGTCCAGGGTCAGGTAGCAGACCCGGCAAGTAGTCTACATGAGCCTCCATGACCTTCGCGTTGCGTCTCCCACCACGCGGCTTTCTCGGCGACACATCCCACGCGTCGCTTACTCGCGTGCTGGAGACCCAACTATACGATGTGCACTTGTTCACGTCATTTTTGGCCGCGACGTCTTGTCAGGCTTGGCCGGCACGGGCGGCTCCAAGAACCCACAGAATAGTGGCGTCGTCGTAGATAATGATGCAGCGGTGGAGGTGGACTGGGTGCTGGGGTTGGGTGGATGAGGGGGTGCGAATTGCTGAATGCGGCGAAGCGCGGCATCGGCATGAGTGTTTTGGCTAGTTTTTCTATTAGTTTTGGCGCGAAGTGCTTCGCGCCACACGTCCACTGTACCCAACTATTCCCTATTTTAGGAGATAGAGCCTCACCAATCGGTTTTGCAGGTAGTGCTGTTTTGATTTTACATATTTGCAGTATTGAACTTGGAATTTGCAGCTTTGAAGTTGGAAAGGTGGAGGTGGAGGTACCTCTCAGAACTCGAAGGGTTCGGCGTTGTATACGGAAGCCGCATCGCCGGTGGCAGCACTAGAGACGAAGCAACCGCTGCACTCCAGAGCAAGGAAAAGTTGGTTCTCCAACACGCAAAACAGTAGGTACTGCGGATACCATTACGGGGACCAAGACGGAAATGACGGCGAACGTAGCTAAAGAAGTGGCTAAGCTGCTCAAGCGCTCCACAACTTAAGACAAGAACAAAGTATCGGCTCATAAATACAGGTCCACCCCACCGAAGAGGAAACGTGCATCAAAGGACATGTACGGCATGAAGTCTCGCATGGTATCCCGAGCAAGAAAGTGGACAGAGCGCTCAACAACTGCACGATCCCTGTCACCCACAAGAAGAGCAGAGTTAAAGGACGCCAAAGACGACTAGACCCATCATGACAAAAACCGTTTGTGCACTCCATCCACTCCTTTCTGACGAAACGAGGGGATCAGGAGGAAATCTCGTCAAGGGACAGTACTGGCGATACCGAGTCCGTTACAAAATCGACAGCATCGGGTCCAAAAGTAAGTGCTACAGCTGCAGACGAGGGGCGGTACGAACGGGAGGATGCGCAGGTCACGGCGGTATGAGCAGCCACCGATAAGGGAGCGACGCTACAGGGATTTCTGCAAGTGGTGCGTGCCACGCTCATTGACGTTGCTCTGCAAACGTCCACTGTGGATGGCTCGCATTTCTAGCCGCGCTAAATAACGCGACACAGGCCCTCGTGGACATCACCGCCTCAATATGAAATGATTGCGACGACACGAGGAAAGAGGTATTGAATGGTATGCTCGCAGACTTAATTGGCTAAATGGAGGTAAGGCCAAGTGCAGTGGAGGCACAATATGTGGCGAGCGGACATGGATCGCACTTCAACGTGCCGAGTCCAGAAGTGTTCGCTTCGGTAATGGATCACTACATCGCACAACAAAAACGCCAACGTCCAGACCTTTGTACAGAGGAATATGTGGGTGGGGCCGGCGCAGTTGAAGGTCATGGCCATACACGCGCTCCAACCGGTCTTTGTGTTACAAGTTGACAACGACGACAGAACACGAATGGGGTGTACGGGTACGCCAACTTCAAACGGCTAAACAGCAAAACTAAGACAAAGAACAAAACCAAGGTAACAATGAATGGCACGGTCAAGGAGAAGACACCTCAAATAGAGTTAGGCATGGTAACACAGGTGCCAACTAAGAAAGCCAAAATGATGCTGCAAGAGTTGGTGAACGGTGACTTGATTCCGCTAATTCTGGCAGTGCAGAATCAGCACTTTCAGCCGTCGTTTACGAGGAAACACGATATGATACATATCTTGTACTGCGCAAGCAGCTGAGCACGGTGCGCAACGAGATACTGAAGAATCATTTTGATGTCGAGTTGGATGCCGTATCATTTGATAAGCGGCTACAGGCCAAGGCAGCACAACATTCGATGCGCAAAATTAGAGGAGCGTTAGTCACATTCAGGGCCCCTCTGAAGGCCACGGCACCAGCTTTGCAAGCGGTATCGACACGAACGGAGTCCAAGGGCACTGGTGTCAGGGAAGGACAAGACTCACCGGAGACAGACTCCCTGTATGCGCCCGTCAGGCTGGGTCCGAACGCAGCCTATGGAGAAGACGACAAGATGGCTACACCGGGCCCGCTAACTCACATCAGAAGGATACGCGTCACCCCAGCCTCAATGCCGAATACATCAAGGACAAACATCATTACAAGTCAACGAGCTCTTGCAGGGGGCATCAGAAGAAGACAGCAACAGGTTTCCCGGTAGCGGAAGATGCTTACCCGGCATACTTCTCCTAGCTATCCATGGCAACGAGTTTACGGCTCTCATCTTGGCGCCGTAAACTTGTCGCATACCATGGCCGTAAATTACCGTAACTTACCGTAAGCATACAGTAACCCGTACCGTAATCTATGACGTACTTCAGCGTACTATAACGCAGATGCGTTACATGCCATTTATTGCTGCTGTTCGGCGATGGACGACCAACAAATACGAGCGGCAGAAACATCACGGAGCGACTTCACTAATGCTTCCTCTGCACGCTTGAGTACCCGCGATAATGTTCCTGGTGGTACTCCAAACAGCTCACGCAACATTTTAGCTTCCACCGATGTCATCTCGCCGACTTGCACTTGGGCGTACGGCAACTTCGGTCAAGTCGATGACCATTTGAGTTGCGGAGGTCTCCGGCACCTCGGGTGACGGCTCTTCGGTGTCCTCCTGGATCGCCTCGGACTAGGCAACCCGGAACTTGGCTTCAAAGCGTCATTCGAGTTGGTAGGCACTGACTCTTCCTCCACGGCGGACAACGGGCCATCATCCTTCGACGTGAGCTGGGTGGACTCCTCATTCAAGTTATCCTCCAGCATCACCATATCTTGGGCCGGCTGGGGCGCTTCCGAAGTCGCGTCTACAACCGGCGGCTCAACCGTAATGGCGCCTCCCACTGACGCCAGGGTGGGTGCATCCGAGTTAGACGCACCCAACGACTCCGAGACCGGGTTCCTCTCCGAGCCATCCGGAGACTCTTCGACTCAATCATCTCGGATGCCGACATCCAGGGTAGCATGGTGCGCTTCCTGAATAGCCGGCTCCGAATCCGGCTGGTCTTGAGCCTCGACCCCGACTCCTCGCTGGCGGCCCTGCGCCTCGCGGCGTTTCTGTCCATTCCACCTCTTCGAGGGAGGACTGCTGTTCGGGCGGCATTCTTTGAGTTCGACGCGAGCGCCGCGTTCCTTCGCGCGTGCCCTGTCCTTATTCGCGTGTGCTCTCACTGCCAGTCATAACCTCCACAGTTAGTCGGTTAGTAGCTCGCAGCACCCCCTAAAACTCCAATCAAAATATACAATCTCGGTCAAAACCCTAGACAACCAAATCCGGGCACGCGCACCAGCTGAGGCGAGGCGGGTGAACGCCTTTTGTCGTCCAGGGTGTATCGCGCGCCCAGAGCAAGTAGCGTTTCAAGTTGTACTTGCCCTGGGAAACCCAAAACACACTATGGAATGTGACTCGAGTCGGCGCGTGACCTTGTGCAATCCCTATCGGTGTAGTTTATCTTCGGCGGGCCGGTTTTTGACGGAGAGGTTGCAATCAATTAGATACAAGAAATGCAGTGAACTACCGAGCGCAACTTGGCTGGGAGATTCTAAAAGGTGGTAAGATCACGAGCAAAGACCTTCCTCCAGATAACCAATAACAATACAGAGTTTGTTTACACAACATGCAGCCTGTCAATATGGTTGCAAGCTCGAATACAGGGGAATTCGAGTTACCCAACGCGCATCACCCTCGAAAAATCAAGGGAAACGCAAATACAATCCTATCTCTAGCAATCAGACTAAAATTCCGGGGGTGATTGCTGCTGCCTCCCGAAAACCCGAAGTAGAATATGAAATGTTGGGGCTTCCTCTTTCGAGGTGGCCGCCAGCAACGAGCAAATAAAACTGGTGGACCAACCCGAAAGGTCAGTCCGTTACCTGACTTGGGTTGATATGCAGTGAGAGTTTTCACGCGTTCGCATGGCCTTGAACGTCCGTCGAGATGCTGGGGCTCCCGGGCCGATTTCTTTTGGGTCCTTCGGCCAGTCCTCCAAGCACTGGGCCTTAGCGAATACACGTCCTGAATGCACAAGTCAGACACCAGGGGGAGACACGTGTGCTTCATAACGCAAAACAAACCCTGATTAATGTTATATCTCTCTGGCTATCAATTCTTTTTTTACCCAATTTTTCTTGGTATCTGGATCTTCTCTGCTCGAAACACACGCGCCATTTCGGAGTGACTTGGCTCTTGTATACTTAAGGACCACATTGAACACTTATTAGCCGCACACTCATCATTGATGACCGGGGTAGCATTTGGATCTTGGGATTTTCTTGCATGGTCGAGACTTCGTGACTTCTGACTCCATAGTGAACTCAAGTCATCGCATGGATTGGCGTCTTGGTCGACAGCATGCCTGACTTGGCACGTTCCTGGGACTTTAAGCATTGCCTGAAAGCTCCATGGGTACACTGGGTACTTGGGTTGCTCTTCCGTCGGGATGTCCCCCAGACGTCTTTCGAGATGTACACTGGTAGACCGTTTTGGGGTCCGTCACTTGGGTTGACATCTTGGTTATTCGAGTATCCAAAACGATCGTTCAGGACGACCAGCTGGTACGCAGACTGGTCCTGGGTCGGTACACTTGGGTGTCGAATTGGACCATGATTTAGGGAAGACTAGCAAGCTTCTCGAGCGTAGCTTCACTTAGGCAACTTGGGATTTTCTTAGGTTGCAATGTGGTGCCTTGGGATGCTTGGGCGTTGACATTCTTGAGCACGGCGGGATATCTTCGAGGTGCTGGGAGTATGGGTGTCTTGAACTGGTACCTCGAACACGTTAAGGCAGGCTGACTGCCGGGATACATTCACCGGCAGCATTTGGCCCCTTCCATGGGGTACCTGCCGTCAAAGGAATCGGCGGCCGGACAGGGTGCTATAACGCCAACCTGAGAGAGGCCTCTCTCGGGTGGGACACCTCCGTGCCTGGCGAGCCTTAACCGTGTCGGAACCGGAACCCAAGTTCTTCAACCAGCTTTCTCCCCGAGCGCGCACTCTTGTGCGATCTTGGGCCACTCTCCTCCCACTCGAAACACCCGGATCTGGGGGCCGGGCGGCAGCGACATGGCAACTCTTCGAAATTTCAAGTTGCCTCGCGTCAGGTACGAGGAAGATGACGGGAACCCACCGACGACTGGTATGGCAACAAATGAAATGACGTGCTGCCCGCAGCAGCTGTATCACCCCTGAGGGCCTCAGGGGCGAGAGCGTGGGTATGATACTGTCACCGAATTTCGTGCATATTCGGCGGAAAAAAACGCCGTGTGGTCGCCTGTTATCCTCTGCGGCATAGGCATGTTTCTTCAACTTCCTCTTAAGCCTTATTATTTTCTGCTTGTACCCGCTTGTCATTTTACGCTTGGCTGTGACCTGGAACTCTTTCACTTCCCGTTTGATTGAGGCGTTGAATTGCTCCCATAGTTGAACCAAGTCCGATTTGGCTGCCCCCTGTATTTGTACCTCTAACTCTTCCAGCCTGGAGTTGATTAGACTCCGGGTGGCTTCCTGCATATAATTCGGTTACGGGTAGAGCCTAGGACGCTTTTTTAGTCGAACCGGTCCGCCTGGAGCGTGCAGTTCCACAAGAACAGCTCGGTGGTCGGTGGGCCAGGGGGTATCTTCTATCAAAAACCCTCTCAACCGAAGCTTGACATTCGCCAAAATATAGAAGCGATCTAATCGAGACGTCAACATTGCTCCTGTTGCAGCGGTGTATCTATAGGTGTGATGATCGTTGGCGTATGCCACCAGCTCAGCCGTTCTCGTTCCTGCTTGTAAGTTGTAGAATCCCGTATCCACTAAGTCGAGTTGCTCGACCAGTGTGTCGAGTTCCTCCGCTCCGTTGTCTCTGCTGCTTCCGGTACTTTTCCTGTTCTCCTGCAGCAGGATTGAAATCACCACTCATGAGCTGCTCATTGAGCAGTGGGACTCCATCTGGAAAGTTGATGCGTCCTAACATCTTGAAGAATATGACTCTCTCTGTTCCGCTGCTGGGTGCGTAGATGTTGACCAGGATGGTCGCGACTCCTTTGAGCTCGCCCTGGACCATCACCAGATTTGCAGTCCAATGTTCCTCGCCTCACGGCCTCGCATTAGCAAACGCCCCGTAGAGGTTGACCAGGAGCGCACAAGGTTGCATATTGTGCCGCCCATATCGCGTGCTCACCTTCATTTATGTGGATCTCTTGTTGAAATATAATATCACGTTTTCCTCTCGTTCTTGACTCCTTGGTTCCTTGGAGGCAAGTGAGGCGAGGCCGATGAGCCTTTTTCCGGTCGGGTGTATAGCGCAGCCAACCAGACTCCTAGAAGTACGGTTGCAATTCCTGAACGTAAGATTACGTCCAGGATGGCGGTGTTACCTTGTGAAATCCCTCTGGGTGTCGTTTTGTCTTCGATGTTGGACTTGCACCGTATGAGTTGTTATATACTTTGTAGGTCGAGAGTGCGAGGTCTTAACGTAAACCTTCTTGGACTTAGTTCCCACGGCTCCAGATACCCGATAATACAAAACAGAGTTATATGCAAATATGTATCCGTCACTTATTCTTTGAGACCCTTCGACGGTGGGTATTTCCTCCAGTCAACTAAGCTATTTGCAGGACACTGGTCAGTCCTGGATAGCTGTTCACACGCGCACCACCCTCAAAGATGAGTGAGATTATACAAACAAGTACAATCCTAACACTTTGGTAATCAATTCAGAACTTCCTAGACGCAGATTGCCTATTACGTCCAGAAGTACAGTCAAATATTATGAAATGCGGGAGTCAACCGTTTAAGGATGTTCACCATAACTGGGATATGGAATAAACGGATCACTCCAGACGAGGTACTCGCCCTGGTCCCCGTCTAATTTGGCTTAGCTTGTTATGAGAGCTTCACACACACTTGGTAGCCGCTAGGTCAAGTGGTGCACTTCGTCATCCCGATCGGTTCCTCCGGGGGTGGACTTCCGGCAGGCCTACTCCGACACTTGCGCACTTCAGGGAAAAAGAAACTCTGTTTGTTGTTATCTGTCTGTCGGTCATCTGCCACTAGCTACATGCGCTTCTATCAGTCGTCTTGGCTTTTGTATGGTCTTGAAATCTGGGTTGGGTGGCGTAATCAATGGCGTGCGTCTGACACAGGTCAGCCGTCTAATCAGGGGTGCACTCCTGATGGGTACCTTCAAGGTATCTGAGGTCTACCCATCCTGGTTTGTTCTTGGGCGGACGACTTGGTCGGTCGATATTCACTTGGATTTAGTATACTGGGTGCGTACGTTCAGGAGTGTCCGTACGTCCAGGGTGGAACCATCCGTTCAGGGCTAAGTCGTTTAGACTGTCGTCGTTCAGACTTCTTCTCCGTTCAGGATAGCTCAGCTCGTTCAGAGATGTTGGCTCGTCTTTGGGGTTTTGGTGGGGCTCATACACGGCTATAGCTGTGTCAAGACATGTGACGCTCAGATCGCACTTCTATTCGGGGCTCTTGCACGGACCCTTGGGCTTTACCTGTTGTCGGGTCTTGGTAGCAACATGTTTAGTTCGCCTAGGACGAATACGTCGTCTAGGGCTACCAATCCCATCCACAGCAGACGCGATCTCCGTCATCCCCCGCAGACACTCCACACACTTCACGTGTCACACTTCAATCCTGAACTGGCCCTCATCATCCAACCAATCACAATTAGGGACAGACAGCTGCCTGCCCATTCCCAGAAAATCTTGGAACGCATCGTGTCAAGCCCCCAAGTGAGTTATCTGCGTGGCTAGTCCTCTTACGTGTGTAGTTGTGACTCCAACCGTATAGTCGTGTTGATATGTTGTAAGTTTCTTTTTACTGTGGATCTGCTTTCTGTGTCGAGTTTTGGTTCTTCTCATTTGGCGTCTGAAAGTCCTCTCCATATCCTTTATGTGCCCCAGTTTGGTTCTGTTGTCGAAGAAGGGGTGCGGCGTGGTCTGCGTCCAGTTTTCACCTTCGCACGTACCATTCGCCACCCCTTTCCAGTTACTGAGCACCTGGGTCATTCGAGACTGGGCCCTTGATGTTCAGTGGCGGCTCATGAGCCGACCGGGTCAACCCTGTTCTCGTGTCTGGGTGCTAAATCACAGATCTCGTGCACTGTTGCAGGTAATGATGAGGCATGCAAAAGCGCGTCGGTAGTCTATCCTAAATTCACTTTTCAATTTGACAAGGATAAAAGCTTCCTCCCGTCGATACGCCACACGGCAAGTGTACAGCTCAAGGAACCTTGCATTCGAAGTTGTGTCTGCGTCGTCGATGTTAAGGACTACGCCGTTCATGTTCCTACAGCCAGCGACTCACAAAACGCGTGCTTCAATGGTAATAATATAATGCTGTTGATGGTGTTGTTTGTAGAGCTTATCGTCATTTCTTTGTTCAGGATGGTGTAACTTACAATATAAAAAGATATATCGTATCTTACGACGTTCGCAACCAAGGTGTTCAGGTAAATATCCATCCCAAGCAACGCGCGGCATTAGAACAAGAAATTGGCGGGTTTCAATCCCACCTAATATCGTAAAGGTCGAGACGAAGATCACATATTACTGTACCAGGGCTCCCGTTTAATGCATAAAGCCATAAATTAATCCCTTGCATAACGTATGGAGGCCTCTCGCCATCTTTGTATGCGTTATGTATGACACTACTTTTTACGTGAACATTTTTGATGGAGTGGTCAGAGTGCAAGCTGGTAGATTCTATCGTTGGATTGCATGATTACCGGCTTTCCGGCCCTCACCAAGAAGGGCATACGGCGATTGCTTTCCGATCCGTCCGTCAACGTAGGCGGGTAACCTCACTCTCACCACCGGGACGGAGTGACTCACGAACTCCACAGTATCCAATCTCACGGATCAACTGCATTTGTCCTCCTTATTGAACTCTAATGTTGCTGTGATTGTTATAGGTGCTATTGTAGCCAATCCGGACTTGAAAGATGCTTGTGTGAAGATACAACTCGACAAACAGAACCTCATGAGCCATCATGAAAAGCTTGCGGTGTAGTCGCTCGTTGGCGACCCACAAGCCCTTCAATAGAGTTCTATTGATGAATCCACAAATCCCAGTTTGTCGGATTGGAGGTCCGAAACATATGGCAAAACCCACCGTGTGAGTCTGCGAATCCACTAAGCTGGTTACTTTTTACGGTGTGAGTGTCGCACTTTCCAACTCACTATTAGTGAGCTGGAAGTGTGTATGGTAGCACTTGAACAGAGGAAGTCGCTTGTTTGTTGTTTATAGAGATGCCCGAGCTCACGTCTTAAAAGCAATCCGATGATTGTTGCTAAGGTGTTCGAGATTTGCTCTCGAGATCACCAAGCTGAGAGCCCACCTTACGTGGCCAGAGCAGGTTGACTTTATTCTCTGTTGATTCCGGAATGAGCCTAGCGCTCATTCATTGCTCCATACTCTAACACTGTATTTACATACATTCCTAGGTCTCGATGGGTTCACTACACTGGTTGCTCATAAAGAGCACCGCCCCTTCGGCGGACTGCGGCTAATATTGCTGAATCCGCACCACTTTGACGCCACTGCAATATTTACAATAACAAGTCTTCTGTGGTGTTTCGATCAGCTCGCGAGATTCCACGAGGATATCGTGACATTCCCTCCGCTAAGAAGAGACCCTCCTTGATTTTTTGCGCTCATGAAAGCGATTGATCAGGTCGCCAACATATTTCAAGTTCTCAAGAGGTTCCCAGGTGCAGCGGGCGTGTCCGATCCACTTAACCTTGTACATGGGCTTGCCACGGACGCGTTTGAAATCCACTGTCCTCCACTAACTCACCCTCAGTGTTATCTGGAAGCAGTACCTTGAATGTCCCCTGCTCCCTGCCACTACAGCGTACGTACGGCTTTAGGTAGCTGGTGTGGAAGACGGGGTGGAACTTTACGCCTTTCGGCAGCTTCAGTTCATAATAGTCGTGACTCAATCTGTTGTCAACTGCGTAAGGGCCAATCCATCGCGCTCGTAGTTTTTCTTTTGTTGTTCCAGCATGATAGTTTGCCAGGTTTTCAGTAGACAGCAATACCTCCTCCCCGACTTCAAAAGCTTGGACGAGTCAGTTGGCATCAGAGTACTCGCTCATGCGATCTGCTGCCCGCTGAAGCTCACGTCGTACAGCAGCTAGTCGATCGAACTGTGTCTCGAGGAACGTCTTCCCCAACGCACAGCGTTGTCGTTCTGCGCCGGTCGCACAAGGTGGGCTAATAATGTAGCTGGGTCGGCTTCCAAAAGGTGCCATCGATATCGCTTGCTGGAACCGTGAGTTATAAGCAAATTCTGCGAGTGCTAGATACGTGTCCCAGTCGTCGGACGCTCCATTCATAAAAGCTCGCAAATGAGTTTCAATTGTTTAATTTAGGCGCTCGGTCACTCCATTTGCTTGATGGCGAAAAGCAGTGGTCAAGTTTTGACGGGTGCCCAGCATCATGCACGACGTAGTCCACACTGTTGCAGTAAACTTTGGATCCCGATCGGAAAGTATTTCAGTCGGAATACCATGCAAAGCAAATGTTCTGTCACGGTATAGCTCAGCAACATCACGGGCGGTAGCTGTACCCTTACAAGGTACGAAATGGGCCCGCTTGGTCAGCTGGACTATTACCACGAGCACTGAATCACAGTTGGAACGACATTTGGTAGAGCAACAATGATATCCATCGCCACATGGGTCCACCGCCCACGCGGAATTGGCTAGCTTTGCAGACGCCACTGTGGTTTGGTGTGTCTAGCCTTCGTTCGCTGACAAACTTCGCACGACTTGACATAAGCACGTACACTCCATACCATGTGTCTCTAATAGTAATGTTGCTCAACGAGACGAAGTGTTCGATCCACACCAGGATGACCATAACACTCGATATCGTGGAATTCGAACAATACACCACTAATCAGCTCATCAATAACTGGTAAGACAAGCCGTGGGGCTTCATCATTAGGGCCTGCATACAGCAACTTGTCTCCGTCGAGCGAATAGCGCGCAAGATGTCGGATTCGCGATGTTTTTTCACCGTTGGTTTGGTTTGTAGTGCTTCAATAATCACATGTGTAATCGGATCCTCCTTGTAGCGAGCTATCGCTTCGCTGATTACATTAGTCAGATCAACACACACACGCTTGTGAATAACACTGGCTGCTACTATTTGATCCAATGAACCAGGCTCTGTGAAATCAGCTCTGCATGAAATGCCGTCTGCCACGGTATTAGTTGCTCCAGGAATATACTTAAACGAAACATGATATTGACTGAGCTCGCCATACCAACGTGCTATACGCCGCGAGATACTTTTCTGAGCAAATACACTCTCAAGGGATTTGTAGTCGGTCTCCACAATAAAGGGGTTGTCAAGCAAATACACCCTCCACACTCCAAGTCCCAACAAGATGGCCAGTAGCTCTTTTTGTCTGATCGAGTAGTTCTTTTTAGCTCCCTTGTATGTCTTGCCATTAAATGCCACAGGTCTCTCAACGACCTTGCCGCCATGTTCTACAGTGGGTGCAGAAAGTCTGCCCCCCCCGAGCTGACGGCAGTTATTTTGTCACTGTGGTGGCAAAACGTATCGATATTGCGTGCAGTTTGTTTCGGAGGGCGCGGTACATTCTCGCGCGTTCCCTGGTGCCTCTTTTTCCCGCTATTTCGCAGTCGTTAGAATACAACTAAAATTTTGACAGGACCGGGGGCCACAGAAAGTCTGCACAAACTGTTTTGTTCGCCCACTCCTTGCCCCACCGACGGTTCTCTCCCAAGAAATACAGTAAACCGTCGCCACTTAGTACAAATCGGTCAGCCATTTTTTAGGCCTCTCGAGCGGCATTATATCCGAGGCTTGAGCTTTCGCCTTTTAGTACTAACTTGAGGTTGACCCAGGGAGGATCTTCAGCTTGGACCTTGTCGACTCTGCGGCACCATTCTTCTGGCACTTCTAATGGGCCGACATCCTCTGTACTAGGCGGTCTGCGATCGGTTTACTTAGCCCATTACTTTAGCTAACACGTGTCCGCACGTGTATTATGAAGCGTTGGTGTATGTCACTTAGATTAAGTATACTTGAGTCCACAAGTATGATTAAATCTAAATAAAAGTACAATTAGTAGCTTTTGTGGTAAAATGAAAACTGAAATGAGTGTTAACTGTGACTTTCCTCCTAAAAGTGATATCTGTAAATAGGGGTTATGCCAACGGGTGGATGACAGAATCGCTAACCTAATGCATGATCCTCATTGGTAGAAAGGTGTTGCTTCCCTACCTATAGTGTTGCTTCTATTATGAATGGTGGCCACACTACAATGTGGCCCACCCGGATGTATCCATTAGTGCGTGTTGCACAAAGGTGGAGGTTAGCCTAATGTGTAGTCCGCTAGACCACCACCCCGTTAGGACTTGATGTGCCTGTCTCGATACATCAACCCAAAGACTTATTCGGAGAGGACTTGCGCTCATTCGCAATGAGCACGCCAACGACGCAGACCTCCGGGGCACCTGCTACACCCGCAGCGGCGGATACTGCCGTCGCTTCCACAGCGACGACTAGAAGCTCTACAGCCTCTACGACATCCAATGTCACTTCAACTGTGACGACGTCAAGCTCCCCCAAGCGAACGATGTCACTTGGGAAGTACAAGAAGGCGCGCGGCAAAGCGACCTTTTTCCGCCATGAGCTCCAAGCTCTTTTCGATGACGACAGTGATGCCGACATGGAGGAAGACAAGGAAACCTCGTCTCCAAGACGCAATGAACAGGGCGTGGGATCGCGTCGTCCTCGTGAGGACGACTCGGATGCTTCGAGCTCGAAGCGCTCGCGTTGCGACAGCGATAGACCGCTCGCCGACGTTATCCAGTCCACGGGGTGGAGGAGACCCCACTCCTACCCGTGGGTACCGACTCCGAGCGAGATCCAATATCGCTTCGGCAATACCGCTCCGCTGAGTCAGTATGCAGTGTACTCTTGCAGTGGCATCACGGACGATGATGTCACTAAGGAGCTCACCTTTGATCTGACGACGGATCAAAGATGCTATTACTACATCGGGCTCTTCCACGACCTCTGATGGTACGGGAATAAGAAGGCTTCCCGTGGAAGCAGAGTCCCCGAATGGCAGGCTCTCTGCCAAAGCTGGGGTGCTTTCTTTGCCAACTTCAACAGCAACCCGGCTGGTTTCCGTGAGCGAGTTTGCATGGCGCGCGAACGCTATATGCACTTCTCTAAGCGGCCACAGATTGAGTGACTGCACTGGGGTGCATTCGATGCGGGTATTCCGTGCGCGGTGCCGATGCGCATCGCGTTCGTGCATTGCTACGTCGCGGCAGTGCGTGTATCCGAACGCGACATTAACGGGTACATATTCGTGGGCCCGTGGTGTTGAAGACCCAGCGCTCTAGTTTGATTGCGCAGGTTTCTTCGAGTGCTGCAAGTGGACGCAGCACTCAGCCGAGGGCTGTAGGCGAATACAGCTCTCGCTCAAGTCTTACGTGCTTCGACGAAGTTGGGTATGGTGGGCTTCGTACTCCGTCGCCATTTCCGGAACGTCCTGCATAAGGACGTTCCGCGGCTCCCACGTATCGTGGCTCGGATGAAAACCTTTCCAACGAATACGAAAATGGTCCGGACCTTGGGTCCGGATCTGATGACAAAAAATTCGCTGGACGATCCAGCGAGTTCCCCCTGTGCATCTCGCAGTGCGGGCGGAGGCGGCGGGAAGACGACACAGGCCTGGCCCGCCAGACCCCTATAATCGGTTGGAAGCTCTTGAACACCTCCAGACGTCTGAGCCCGCTGCATTGAGATAGGAGCTGGCCCTGTTAAAGATTCAGATCACCCAGGTTTCGCAGACCGTGTCGAATGAGCAGGCCGGCCAGGGAAACTGGCTGTCTTGCCAACACGCGTCGGCGCGCTCGAGCAGACGTCGGCGCGGAGGCACTAAGGCTAGGTGGCTCGTGTTGCGAGTATGACTTCAGCCGCCCAACGTAAAAAAAGTTGGATGGAGGGGCATGCTGGACGGTATGGCTAGCGTGGAGCAAGCTTGCTTGCTCCGAAGTCAGAAACGGTGTGTTTAGCTAGATTATGTGTAGCCAATAGAACTAATGAACCCACTTGGAATTCATTTGTGTTTCCACTGTCATTGTTGTCTGCGTTCAGCTTCTGTCGATCGACAGGAACTGCAATGGCATCTTGCACAAACCGTATGTCTGCTTGTCGGTGCTGGGCAAAGTCCATTGCTATCAAGCTGAACTCTTTGTTCGGTTCAAGGTCTTGTTCACTGCAGGCCCGGCCTATATTTGTTGCTCGTTGTTCTTGAGAGTGTCTACGCCCGGTGTAGACACTGTGCTCTCGATGGTTGGACTACGCTCTCGCGCGTGTCGACACAGCTGATGTGTTACTCGTATCAGCATGTTTTTTTAGTTTGGGTGAAACTGGATACCCCCTCCCCCACACTTAAGGAAGGAGGTACCGTACCGAGTACGCTCGGTACGCGTGGATGCCTCATGGCGTTCACGTAGAACGGTGTATGTCCTGTCGAGGCATGCACCGTGTTGTTGATGGCGAGCTCCGCCATCGGCAAACAGTCGCTCCAATGACGGAACGAGCGAGCGTAGCTCTTCAATGCGTCAACAAGTACTCGGTTGACGCGCTCGGTTTGTCTGTCGATCTGGGGATGTACCGCAGTTGACATGGAGAGTTGCGTGCCAAAAAGTTCGAATACTTCTTGCCAGAAACGCGACGTGAAGCGCGGATCACGATCAGATACAATATCGATCGGCATGCCATGGTGCCTAAAAACCATGTCAGCAATCAGACGTGCCGCCTGCTTGGCTGCCACTTCGGCTGGGACTGTAGCAAGATGCACCATCTTGCTGAAGCGGTCAAAGAAGGCCACAATACCAGTTCTCTGCTTGGTATCAGGCGGAAGACCAAATACAAAGTACATTGAAATGGACTGCCAACATTCCGACGGTGTCGGTAGTGACTGAAGTGGAGCCTGCGAGAAGAGCGCAGGTTTCACGTGTTGGTATACCTCGCAGCCGCGTACGTACTTGCGTACCCACTTGTACTGATCACTCCAGTAGAAGTCACGCGTGATAAGTAAGTATTTCTTCTCACGACCCAGACGTCGGGGCTTCGTGATAATCGTAAGTAACCGTGAGTTCAGCTCATGATCGTCCGGGACGACATCCCGATCAGCGTTGTCGTCGACTGCGCTGTAAAGCAGCAGATCATTGTGTACAGGATATCCGTGTACACGGGTACGGATATGTTTTGCTACATTCTGACGAGATTTGTCAGAAGATGCAGCGAAGTAGTCCAACAACTTCGCATCCGCATCGCTCGCGTATGCGGACCTCACGTCGTCTAACAAAGACTACGAGGGAGTAGACGTCAATACGACGCTAATTGCATTGGCTTCTGTCTTGTGCACCGCATAGTCAGGTCGGCGCGACAGCACGTCGCCCACAACATTCAATCTTCCAGGTTTGTACTCAACCTGGAAGTTATATTCCGCAAGGAATGAGAGCCATTTCGTCATTCTTTGTGAGGTGTGCGGCGACTTAATCGGTGTTGACCACGAATGGTCTACTCCCAAGTAAATACAATCGAAACGTCGCGAGTGCATACTTCATAGCAAGAAGCTACTTGTCATGTACCGGGTAGTTGCGCTAAGCTTTGGCTGACGCGATTGATAGTAGACCGCGCGATCACGCCCCTCGTGATCGTGTTGCATTAAAGCGCATCCAATTGAGAAATCGGACGCGTCACACACAACATGGAACGGGCGATCTTGGTCGGCCACCGCCAAGATCGGAGCCTCAGTCAAGACCGCTTGACTGCATTGACGGCTTGCTGGCACTCAGCAGTCCAATCCCATGCAGCGTTCTTCTGTATGAGCTGCGACAACGGGCGAATCTAGCCAGCATAGTTGCTCACGTACTTGCATAAGTATGTGGCAAGTTCAAGGTACTGGCTCAGTTGATTGGCGTTTGAAGGCGTAGAGCATTCGTTAATCACTCTGACCTTTCCTGGGTCAGGGCACACGCCGTTCTTTCCTACTAGACACTGTATATCGCTAGCCCCGAAGATACACTCCTTCAGGTTCGCTTAACGTTTGTGAGTGCAAACAACTTGCGGAGATGCTCCTTGTGCATCTCCACATCCGACTATCCGTCCACAGCCCTGCTGTCGATGAACATGTCATTGAAATAGCTCGGTATGAAGTCGCTCACCGAGCGCAACAACTGCGTGACGCACCTGCTGCACGTCGCAGGGGCATGAGTTAGTCCCTGTGGCATCACGAGCCACTTCCAGAGCATGCCGCTCGAAGTGCTCACCGCCGTGAGAGGTATATCACTCTCACGCATGAGGATCTCATAGAACCCGTCTCTCAGATCAAGAGCACTGAAGATAGTGCTCAAAGCCATCGTATCGATGATTACATCTTTCGTGGTATCGGCGTCAGTGCCGGTACCGTCCCATCGTTTTGCTTGTTGTAACGTGGACGATGCGGCACCCGCCCTGGGACTTCTTGACACAGAACGAAGGCGCGCTGTGCAGGGACTTTGATTCCTGCACTTGCCCAGCTTGCGACGACTGTCGAAGAAGTTGTCGATCGCCTAGACTTGCTATCGCGGTAGTGGCCACTACCGCGTCACGAAATACTTCGTTCCTGGCACGAGTTCAATCTTGTGCTGAGCATCCCTTTTCTGCGGCAACTCCGCAGGTATAACGTCCGGGAGTACCTCCTTGTACTCTCGCAGGATCTCGTAGAGGGGACATGATCCCAGACCTGATCGTCGAAGCGTTCCTTCTTCGACTTGGCGCTGAGGGCGTCGGCGCCCTCAGTGACGAGCTGTCTCAGCACTTCCGCTTCAGGAGAGGATATCTGCTCTATGCGTCCATCGTGTAGGTCGCGGGCGAAACGCTTCCAGCTCATAGCTGGAAGTGCGGTCAACTCCGACACTAGCGTTGGAAGGCTCTCCAGCTCCATCTTTCGATATCGGAGACCAGTACCCGTACGCGTCACAACACTCAGGGTCTCAACGGTCGTCTCCAGTTGCTGTGTCCGCCCGGCAGACAGTGCTTGTATCATCTCGGTCCTTAACCGAGCCTTGCGCACCTTGGCTAGCTTGCGCCGTTAGTTTCTCGTGCGGAATCCGGTTCGGCGTGTCTTGTTTTGTACAGGCCCGGCAGTAGACAGATCTTCCTTTTGATCGCCGGCGCGGTGAACCCGCGGGCGCACGCAATCAAGCCCGGCTTGTTTGTGTATCGCTTCGTGGTGCAGCCCGACTGCACGCGAGCACGCAAGTATTTCTGGTGCGGGACGTTTGCAACCGTCCGCACCGCTTGTTCCCGGAGCTGACGCGCCCAGTTCACTGTCCTTAGTGACTGGCTCCCCTTGTTCAACCTGTGTGTCGACACTAGTCGACACGACCGCGTCACTCTTGACGCTTCGAGAGCCCCTCGTATCCGATCGGATATTAGTCTTCTGATCCGGCTCATATTTTCTCTGACGATTCCCTCAGTCGTCAGTGTCCACGGGCGATGACCGGAAGCAGCCGAGCATTGCGCTGCCTCTGCTGGGGAGTCACATGCACAGCGAGGTGCATGTGCTGCGCCGGCAGGGCTATCGATCACTGTCGCGCCGCTACTCCCGAAGGGCACGATCGTGCGCTTCGCCCAGTCCAGCACTGGATCATGCCGTGCAAGCCACGGCATGCCCAACACCATGTCGAACTTAGCGTCTAAGTCCAGCACAATAAGTTCGTCCACGAACTTCTCCTCTCAATACGAGAAGCGTACGCGTACGATACGCTTCTCGGTTCTAACATCAATACCCGTTGCTAGTCTCACTTCCAACCGACTTCGATGTAGTTCTTCTTCCTCGAAGTCAAGCCTCGCTAGGCTCGGCAGACGAACAAAGTTGTTCGACGCACCTCAGCCCACCAATGCACGAAGATTTCTCTCTCTCTCTCTTCGAGTTAACCTTCAGGATGACAAGGTTTGGCTTGCCAGCTTGCTTCTTGCAGTGATAATGACTCTCACTGGGGGCAGCAGTATTTTATACAGCGTGTCCGATGTCGGCACGCTCAACTGCATCACCAGCAGGGGGCCCCGCGTCTGCTGGTCGTCTTCGTTTTTTATTGCCCGTGGTGATACCGGGTATCGTCACGCCGGCCCTTGGCTGTGCACCCACGGGCGAAGTGACCGTTGTTTCCACACCGACATTTGTTGATCCACGACGCTGCTGAGATCCAGCCGCTGCCGCACTCGAGAGGTCCATCGGTTTGGGACCCCCTGATGGCTTTACCGTCGGTCGTGGCATCGGTCGCGGGACGTTCACATGTAGTTTAGCCTGCCGTAGGCTACATTTTTTTGGCATGGCTAGCGTGGTCGCTGCTTCGCGAATACTTGGGTCTGTAGGAAGAGATAGGGCATCACAGGCCCATCTATAAGGCTCTTCATGAACGTGACGACCTTTGTCGCCTCGTCTATCGGGTTGGTCACAATGTTCGAGACCAAGTCCCGCGCCCTTTGGGCATAAGCATTCATGTCGTGCTTGCTTTGTTGTAGATCGAGGAACTCAGCCCTCGATCTGAAAATGTTCCGTGGTCGATCAAACGCTTGTCTGAGCTCCTCCTTGAACACCTCGTACGTGCTAAAGCACGTAAGATCAGTAAGTCGGCGTCTGTACGCTCAACCCCTTGCTCGCCTGCCAAGGCACGACATGACGAACGCAACCTACGACAACGGGTCGGCGATACGTCGAACCGTGATGGCAGTGTCGATCTCGACAAGCCAACGGAGGGGATGCTCGCTCTATCTTCCGACGGAGCTTTTCACGAGGAGTTTCAACGACGTCACGCGCGGTGGGGGCGGAGTCGACACCGTAGCGCGAGCAACGACCTCGCGCTGTTCCTTCATGATGAATCCCAGAGCAACTCCGTGTTGCTTTGTTGGCGATAGCGTGCGTAGCTGGAGCGCCTCCCACTATGGGCCCGCTAAGTGGGAGCAGTCTTCGCGTGCAACATGTGTTGAAGCCGCGTTCAACCTACCAGTGGACATGTTCGTGTCCACAGGCAGGTCCTCGGCCCCACGTCCGTATTTCATACGAACGTGTAGTTAGTCGGCCGTTGGACGGACTACAAAGTGCTACCAGGTGCAATGGGCTTACTTAATCTACTACTTTAGCTTACACCTGGGCGCATATGTATTGTGAAGCGTAGGTATATTTAACTTAGATTAAGTATACTTGAGTCCACAAGTATGATTAAATCTAAATAAAAGTACAATTAGTAGCTTTTGTGGTAAAATGAAAACTGAAATGAGTGTTAACTGTGACTTTCCTCCTAAAAGTGATATCTGTAAATAGGGGTTATACCAACGGGTGGATGACAGAATCGCTAACCTAATACATGATCCTCATTGGTAGAAAGGTGTTGCTTCCCTACCTATAGTGTTGCTTCTATTATGAATGGTGGCCACACTACAATGTGGCCCACCCGGATGTATCCATTAGTGCGTATTGCACAAAGGTGGAGGTTAACCGAGTGTGTAGCCCCACTACACGGTCGTTCGGTCGTACCAGGGTTCAAATTTTCATTTTCGCCGCGATAGAGCATCATTCGATTGATCCGGTAGTTCTGGTTCCGTAGGTGACACTTCGGAGTCCTAATCGTGGGTCTCTGCGGATTTCACGCGCCTTTTAGCGGTCTGGGCCTGTTGCCTAGTTATCGCTGTTACAATCCTCGTCTTCAGTGCGAAATCGAAACAAAAATGTCATGCTAAATTGTTGTATCCTCCGACAGAGGACAATTGTCATGCTGGATCGTCGTATCCTCGAACAGATGTGGCGAGACGGGTGAGTGCCTTTTTCGCCCAGGTGTATAGCACGTAGCCACGGGGCTGCCCTTCCGAAGAAATACCCCTCCTTCCGGATTTCCCAATGGGGTCAGACTCGGGAAGCAGCACTGGGTGCCGCAAACGGAGGTGGCATGTGACATTGTGAATCCCTTTAGGTATCGTTTACCTTCGGTGGAACGGACTTCACCTGGTGAGGTGTCTTTAATATGAAGAAATCTTGAGGTGTAGATCGCTTACGCTACTCCAAACGTTACAGCTGGGTTGGGGTCAGAAATAGACCTTCCTAACACAACCTTTGATATACAGAGAGTTAATATGGAAATATACAGCCGCTACCTATTCTTTTGGACCCTTGAGCGGGGGATCCTTTCACCAGTTCTACGAGTTTCTTCCGGATCACTGGTCGAATCCAGGAGCACCCTTTTCTCACGCGCACCAGCTCCCACAAGGATATAATTAACTCCAAACAGACGAAAAGTTCAACTCCAGAAGGAGAATAACCTTCAGTCAAAACAGTATACAGTCCTATCACACAGTAGTCAATCGATTGGATCTAGGAGTGACCACACACAACCTCCTAGAAATGCAGTTAATATGAAATGGGACCTCCCGAAGGAGTGTCCACAATCTAAAGCATCTAACAGAATCTGAGGTGTGTATGTCTGCTGTCTGTCCGGTTCCTGCCCTGTGGCATCGGCCTGCCCTGTCGCATATCCTGGGGGTCGGCCCGGGCGCGTTTCTCACCTATCGGGGTGCATCCCACCATCATTCCGACTGGCTTTTATTTCTAGAAAACTGCAAAAATAGCCGTGCATTAGATTTATTCGTGCTCTGATTGGCCAGTTCGCTGCCGAGCGTTAGCGAAGGCGGCACCCGCCAGAAACTTGCGGGCCCGAAGGGCCCGCCCTGCCATCACTGCCAACCGACCACGGCGAGTAGTGCAGCGAGCCCCGCGAGCGGAACGGGGGCATTGCAACCATAATAATGAATTTTATTAATTTAATACTAACTAGCGTAACGAGGCTATGCAGTGGTGTACATACTTAAAGCACTAACATGCATAGGTTTCGAGAACTGGGTAGCGGTTGGCACTTTATTATATTTCTATTAATTTTAAAGTTTAGTGTAAGTTTACACCGTACAGCGGATGAAACAGGGCCACGGTTGACATAGCCATACTTAATGCACTAACATTCAAACTATAGCGCTAACGTTTAGCTGACTGAACAGTGGTTAAGCGTACACACACGACAGCACGATAGACGGTAGACAGGGTAAAACGAAAGACACGCTACAGGGTGGACATGACAGGTACGGCTTACACAGTAATAGACACGACATACTAACTAAAAAAACAGACACGAAATACACGATATAGACGGAGGACGATATGCACAGCATGTGTGGTGGACACGATAGACACAGCAGACACGATAGACACATAGCCACGGTAGCTACGATAGATATAATTTGACACGAAGAGCAGGGTAGACACGATAACCACGATCCACGCGATAGTCACATTGAACACGATCACCATGAAGACACGATAGACACAGTAACCTCAAGAGACGATAGACGGTAGACACGATAGACGATAGATATATTAGACACGGTACACAGCGGACATGAAACACCGCGGACACGATGGACGCGACATACACGATTAACATGGCAGACATGATACATACGATATACACGATAGCCGATAGACGATATACGCGATTATCACGATAGGCACGGTAGACGGGTAAGTGACAATAAATATGATCGACAACGTGTATGCGTGTAGGTAAAGTATAAATACTACTAAACCCCAAAACAGCCCACTGGAGCGAAGTGGAGGTGGGCTACCCAGTAGTGGAGCGAGCTGGAACAGCGAGCGGAATGAGTTGGGACCCAACCTACACCCATCGTCGCGAAGCGGCGGCGCCCGGCTAGTCCTACACTACTAATTGGAGTATGGCTGTCCGTAACGCATTCGTGTGACGCTAATCCAGACTTTTGATTTGCCGAAAATATTTTTGGCTGCCGAGCGAAGCGAAGGCGGCCCTGGTTGGTCAAAACTACTATTGGCTGCCAAGCGAAGCGAAGGCGGCTCTGGATACACTTTGTGGGCCACATTAAATTGTGTTGTGAACATTAAAACGCACTTAACCCGGAAACATGGTGTAGCGGGGCTACACATTCAGGCAACCTCCGCATTAGTGCAACATGCACTAATGGATACATTCAGGTGGGCCACATGCAGTATGGTCACCATTCATAGTAGGAAGCACTACTATTGGCAGAAAGCAACAGATATCTGTCAATAAGGAGCATGCATTAGGACAGAGATTCTGCCAACCACTAGTTGGCAGATCCTCTCTTTATCGATATCAGTTTTAGGAGGCAAGGTCAAAGTTAACATTCAAATTCGGTTCTCATTTTCTACCAAAAGGTTATTAATAAGTCTTTATTTAGATCTAACTATACTTAGTAAGCTAAGTATACTTAATCTAATATAAATACACCTACGCTTCCTCCTACCCGTCGCGCACACGTGTAAGCTAAAGTAGTGAGCTAAGTAAGTCCACTACACATGGCGAACCTTGCTGCGTTGGTGTGAGTGCTGCTCTAGCAGTCGAGGTAGCTGAACATGGACACAGACCAGGCTTCAAATGTCGTACATAGAAGTTTGACTTATATTATTGTGGTCCACACAAAACGATGCCGCGCGCAGCGAAGACGGTACCTGATTGGCTCTTGCGCCCCCGAGCGACATCGAAAGAGGACCCATTGGCTAAAGTAGTATAATATTTATTACATAATATTAATGTGGACTACAACATCGTAATGTAAACTACATAATCGGACTTATAGAAGACTTCCATCTAACATTCCCTATTTTGCGCGCCGTTGCACGTGCTGGACGGTGTACCCTTCTCACCATAGTACGGATTAGTCTAAGGTGAACACAGACCGGGCGCCCACGACCTGTACATAGACGGGCACGCAATATGGGACTGGACACCATATATCCACCCCATACCGGTCCATTCGTCCAGCTATTCGGTTGTCGATAGGCTGATAAAGGAGTCGGTGGTCCACACAAAATCGCACCTCGCGATATGGTTCTTGATTGGCTATAACTAAAGTTGGCCGACGATGGCATAGTACGCCATATAGACGACCGGTATAGTCTAGGATTGTTACGGGATTGACGTGTGGATAGAAGTACATAGAACCGATAGCAACGCGATAGACAGGCCATCGTATATTTATGCATTAGTGGTCGCGATTAAAATAGGGATTGCGTATGCGCGGACTAGGACTGCCTACCGCATAGTACCATAGCTAATGCGGGGTCGTCGTCCGACCCATGGATAACAACACGGTAGATAAGCAGATAGGAGTACATAGTACAGAACGATATACATAATATTGCATAATACGTACCCTCTGGGAACGTATAGAACGACTATTGATGTGAGCTCGTAGCAAGCCATATTATGTCATAGGCGAGGTAATTGGACCATGATCGAATGAATAGTACACCATAACGATAACTGTACATACGACGCGACGGGTTGGGGTAGAATAGCTACGCAACAGCACGGCGGGGTCAATAGTATCGGGTGGTAGCTATACGCGAGCGATTAACCCGACGATAACAACACAAGTGTACGAGGTCTAATATATAGAGACGACAGCGGACACATGGACTGTCACCACAACAACCCTACGTAGACGCTGAATAATAGGATTGTCTGGCACGACGAGAGTGATGTGGTGTAGTAGAACGCACAAGTTAGTCCTCCCACCGACACAACAACCGCCGAGCAAGTCGGCGCTTATCGGCC